>JAYJME010001777.1:0-15344 GCA_036873775.1 Costaria costata
ACTATTATATATATATATATATATATATATATATATATATATATATATATATATATACATACGGGGGGGGGAGAACATAAGTATATCTGCGGTATTCCATTCCGCCCCACTGCGACCTGTATGCCATGAGCAGTGCGTATCTGTTGGTGTTTCCTGCTGTTCGTTGCTTGTTTTTCGTTGCCTCATTGTATCACCGCTCCATGAACTCAAACTCCACCCGCTATAAAAACCACGGTTTTCCTGCCGGTACATTACGTCAAATATGGCACAGATATGGCACAGTTAGAATCAACTAAGTAAACAAAAGCGACACCGACAAAATCAGACCACGAGTGGGGGTGTCGAGAACACTATGTTTTGGAATAAACCCCCGGGGCCTTTTCTCCCCGCGGCCTTTGTTGTGTTTGACGAAGCCCCCCCCTACCTTTTTGTACTCTCCGGGGGCAACTTTTTATGAAGAGAAAAAAACGTTCACCTCTGCGGGCGTTGACAGAGGATATTATGGTATACGAAGTGTACCTTTGTGTTCAATCCCTGATGGAAGAAGCATCCATTACATGTACTTTTACAGTTTTTGAATCGGTAAGGTTGCATCCCCTTTTGATGAGAAGCCGTATGTTCTCGTGCTGGAATGTTGTTCCCGTCCGTATCTGTTGCTTGTGACGTTCGGACGGGGTCGCGGCACGCGTGCGTGCGCAGATGAAGCTGGTGCAAGATGGAGTTGTGGTCGCCCTGGTGAAGCTTATAGGTGTCGAGAATAGCACTGCGCACAGGCTTGTTTCTGGCTGCCTGGCGAACCTCACCACGCGCAGAGACGTCACATGGGAGCTACTCCAAGCTAACGGCCATCAGGTGGGTGTTGGCTAACGGCAACATCAAAAGTTATTGCTGTATCATAAATTGAAAACGCAAAAAAAATCCGATACAAACAGAAAATAGTGTTTGATTGTCGTCGTGCGACTTTACCCTGTCCTGTCCTGTCTCATCCTAAAATAAAGTGTGTGTGAAAATAGTTCCATGTACAGAAGCAGCTTACCGTGTAACGAACAACGTTCAGGTCAATCATTGTATACTCTTACACTTCTGTGATTCCGCTCAACCACTGTCCAACGGTGTGATTGCGTTGTTCGCTCGCTCCAACCCCTCCTTCGTACATACCGTAGGTGCTTGCTTTCCTCATCAACGGCGTCAGGGCCCCGGACCCAACCACGCTCGCGAACGTGGCGACGGCCCTCTGCCGCTGCACCTACGAGGCCCGGAACCACGAACGCCTCGTGACGGAGTTCAACACGACCCAAGCGCTGTGCTACATCATGCAGCGGCACACGGCCAGCCTCAAGATCGCCAGCGTGAAGGGGATGCTTAACATGTGCGGCTTGTCGTCCCACATGCCCGCTCTGGCCGCGAAGCTGGACGTGTACATGCTGACTCTGTCGTCGGCTCTGGAAGATCTCGCTAGAAACGAGAAAGAAGCTGTACAGGTAGGAATTGGGGTGTACGATGCGGTTAAAGTGCCATATGATGCGAACAACAGACTGTTATTTATCTGCTTGTGCAAACCAGGAAGGAGCATTTACGATCGAACCGCATGCAGTTCCTTTTTTGACGTTACCATGTCGAACAGGATCATATCCGGAAGTTTCTTGGACAGACTAGATATCAACAACAGGTGTTTGAAAGTTGTGTGTACGCAGTTCCAGTGTACCCTAAACGTGTGGTGCTGCGCCCGTTAGTCCACCAGTCATTGAAATTGACCCTGCTGTAGTTTGTTGGCTTTTACGTATGATATTATACCCACGAACGCAGCAAGGCATTCCACTATTTTTTACGAATAATTTCAAAGTTGACCTTGTTGACCTTACCACTGGAATAACGACTGCAACGCTTTGCGACAGCAGCAGCTTGTTACAGCTGCACAGCAGAAAATGTACGCTCACTTCTCCCAAAAACTGTGTATGGCTCTGGGCTTTCCAATAAGCCCATACGACGCTTGCTCTGTTTTCAGAAACCAGCAACCGACCACCTCGCCCTGCAAGGCATGCAACGTAGAAAGTCTAGCAAGACGTACACGTTGTGCTGACGAACATCTGACGCATCCGGATACAACACTGCCAATAAATATTGCGTGTGCGGTACGCTGAGACAAACCGACGCACCCTTCCCTCCCGTGACACATTCGCTTGACCGTTCTGAAACGGGGGTTCCCGAACGAGAAGACTTTCGTGTGCCGCGGTATACAGGGGTTGACGTCCGTACCGGCGTGCCTGTCCCGCATCCCCGACTCCGGTATTGTGGACCTACTGCTTCCTCTGGTGAGATTGACGTCACAATATGGCTCCAAATCGCTGCTTGCAATGGCGGCACACGCAAGACCGACCAATTAGCCTTTGCACTACAGAAAAACGATTCCACACTACTGTAACTCCAAGCGTTTTCCCTCCAAGAAAACGTGAGCACAGTAGTTCTAACGGGATTAAGCCCCAAGCAAAGATGGAGCGATCGTTTTAACACCAATGGTTGCCGCAGAAGGGGCGCGTAATGAGAGAGCCACCAAGCTGTATTCTTCCCATGGAACTGCAATGAAGCTTGTCGAATTTTTCAGTTATTGGTTTGGCGGTCACGAGAACAGCCCGTTAGGTGTCATGGTCTCGATTTATACAGTGCTGTTGTTGGGTGCGTGGGTGCAGGTAACTGCCGCACCCCAATGCATTTGAAAGTACAGAGCCCGACATCCGGCCGAACGGTGTTTGTACACAAATAGCCATGCCAATCCCGTCTGTTTTCCTACTTGTTGTCGGTGTCTCGTCGTCCCCCCTTTCCCTTCTGGTCTTGCCGCTTTTTCCGTGTTCTTCCGCGTGAGCGACGTTCAGGCCAAGATGAACCAGAAGCGTCCTATGAACCTGGCCCGTATCGCATCTGCAGCGGTCAATCTGGCGAATCTTCAGAGTGCCCATGCTCAGCTGGTCAAGCAGAAAGATCTAGTCGCGGTGCTATGCCTGCTTTCTACGCACCACAAGCTCGTGGAGGTGATTCAGTGTTGTCTGCCTGATGAAAATTTGTATTTCGTCTGTCGGATGGTTTTGTGTGTTTCAACACCGATCAGGTGTACTGTAGGTGGACAGTTAATAAGCGGCAGACGAAGAAGATAATTTATTTTACCAAAGCGTAGTATAAGATAGTAAGATCCCTAGTGCACATCTCAACTCCAAGCCGTGTCGCAGCTTTAGCACTGGTGGAGATGCACGAGTAGATTGTTTTCTGTCGACGAGAACAACAATGTGAAAGCTGCTACATATGTCTCAGTTCATTTTATGAATATGTGCATAGCCTAACGTGTGACTGTGCAACACAGCGTCATGTTCTGCAGCTAACAGTACACAAAGGAATTTGGAGCGATACGGTGTTGTCACCCGGTCGGTGACGACAACTGAACGTTTGGTGAAGGCAACCGAAAAACTCGCGCAATCCCTTCGCGCACAAACAATTGCTATCGTATACAACCTCAGAGTTGCTGCGTGGCGGCTGCTTCCCTCAGCCGAACCCGAGACTTGGAGACACAACTGGCACCGTTAGCGACGGTCCTGGTCGAAACGAATCTGCCAAACGAAGCGAGCGTGGACTGCGTCGCTTTTTTACTCCAGGTACGGGTCGATCATTCCTGATTTCCTTAGTACAAGGGTGATACATCACCCATTCAGTACACCCGAGGGCATGTGCGTCAAGAAAGAAGGCAGGGAAGTTTTGGAACCACAAGCTACCCCCAGTAAGAAGAGAGAGGAAACACGGAGTGTGGTGCAACAGATTACTTTTCGCGTGACGAAGCGGGACGATCTTCGTGGTGGTGTACAGTCTAGTGCATTGTAGCAAGTGACCGAAGGTGTGACTTTGCTTGTCGCCAGACAGACCTCTTTCGGCATTTTTTTTCTCTCGTTATCCCCATTGTCTTGGCAGACCGTATGTGTTGTGCTATTGTACTACTGTACACACAGTTACGCGTCTTGGATGTTACGATCGAAGCAAAAAAGCTACTCTCAGCTCTTCCGCTATCCTGCTTTACCCATTCCCGCGTTGTTCCCTTGCATTTTGTTTTCATTTTTCGCGAAGAACGTCACCCGTGGCCACCCTATGAGCAAGCCGTCCGTTACGTCGTGGTTGGCGATCGAAGCCAACTCAGCTTCCGCAGACGGGCGGCTCGCCTGCCTCTCGGCTATCGAACACCTCATCCGCAAGCAGGAAGGTGAGGGCCTCCAACCATTCCCTTAGCAGATGCGGTGATACGTTACAGCGCTCGTGCTCTACGAGTATTCAATTTGCGGCAACCTCCCACTGAGTCCCGTATATGTTTAGTGTACTACTTGCGTCACCCCCTACCGCTGTTGAAACATTTTTTTGGGTAGAAAGATACGTAGTGAATGTTCTTTCGACCGGTGTGTCGTAAGCACAGAGGCAGAGCCGGC
The DNA here is from genome assembly GCA_036873775.1 of Costaria costata. NCBI lineage: Eukaryota > Phaeophyceae > Laminariales > Agaraceae > Costaria > Costaria costata. Next base: position 4,458 of record JAYJME010001777.1, read on the forward strand.
TCGCACACACCACTAACTTTTTAAACCTCCAGGCGAGAAACTACCACTCAGTCGCCATAACCTAACCAACACAAACGTATCTCTACAGTATTCTGCTTCGTTCTCCCCGTCCGGCTCTCTATCCGTCCGGGATAGAGCCTTTTACTGCAGCACTGTGTTTTCTACGAGTTGTAACTTTGGGTCCAAATCCAGGGACAAACGGAGATCATCCCCGGATTGGGAAAAAGCCTGCAGGAGGTACAGTGAAAGCAAGTGAGAGGCAATGAATGACACTTGCGCGACCGCCGGCCTACAGCAGCACAAGGGACGAGGCAGAGGTCACGGAAAACAGAGCCTCACTACCTACCAATCCAACGCAGCCGCGACAGCACCCGCCAGCCCATTGGACAACGACTGGGCGATAGGGTCAGTTCCCTTTTCTGAGCATGTCTAGAGGTACGCGTCGGCCAAGCTCAGCCTGTCGTGTTGAAGTCGAGCGCTTCCGGTAGCCGCTTCGCCAACTAGCCACGAGGAGCCAGTCAACCCGCCGGAGGACAGACGCCGCGTACGACTTCTGTGGGTTCGGCGTTTCGCCGCTAAATATGCGCTGGCCAACGGCATCCTGAGGCCGTCACTCGGGCGGAGTCACTTCTTTTCCAGGGTTTAATTTGTTTGGCGTACTTTTTCGAGTGGGAGGGGCGGCGAGTCATAACACGGACGGTACGGCCATGGACGTTCTCATAGAATACGTGGGCTGGACGTCCGCCACCGTCGCACGCAGATACTTCGGGGTAACCGCGTCCGCGGCGGAGGCAGGGGCGAGACGTTCTCGCGAAACGGCGTTCATCGAGGCGGACGCCCTACCACCGTCCGGACGGTTTGCACGTTCGTTTACAGCATTTCCGACGGGTTTAACCGAAACCGAACCCACTAGAGGCCAAGGTAGAAGTTTGGGTGGAATAAGGACAACAAGAAACCCGCGGGTAATTATAATAAGAGACAAACAAACGACGGCATTGAGACAAGTAGAAAAAGATAACAAGGATGGGTGTAGTCTCATGCCGTAGCAGAGAGGCCTCATCAATCCGAAACTATATACGAATTAAAGCGACGACGAAATGTTACTGCAGTAAGTTTGGATCAAACTCCGGGGACAAGCGAAGATCATCCCCGGATTGGGAGAAAGCTTGCAGGAGGCACAGTTAGAGCAAGTGAGAGGCAACGAATGACACTTGCGCGACCGCCGGCCAACAACAGCACGAGGGAAAAGGTAACGGTTGGGGAAAACAGACCATCCCGCCCACCCATCGTTATGCGCGAGACACGCCGACAACGACACCTGTTTGCAGTACTTATTTTACCGGAGCAACTACGCTCTGCGATGAGGTGCCGCGTTGATGACGATCGAATCAACGCCGGAGTAGTAGCCCTGGGTGGGAGTTTCCGGCTGATCGCAGCAGGAGGCCTCACTAATCCAAAACTATATACGAAGTACGAGTTAAAGCGACGACGAAATGTTACTGCAGTAATGTATCGCCAAACGGAAATGCAGCCCTAAAGGAAATAAGCGCCTGCAATGAACATGTGGGGCATCTCATAGCGTTTTCACAAACGCACACGATCACCTCTTTGCGTCGCCACATCTACCGCGGCCCGTCAGATGTGGACACGCCTCTTCTAAAAGCTGGGCTCATGGACACACTACACTCCATCCTTAAAGAGCCTTCGTCACCACCACCCGAGGAGCCACAGGACCCCGACCAACCGACCACGGCCTCTAGCAGCGCTGCTGCTTCTGCTGCTGCTGCCTCTACTACGAACCCTGGCGGCACCGCGACGACGCAGCATGCCGTCAAGACCGCGGCCCCTACCGCAAGGGTCGATTCCTCTTCGTCGTCGACAAGTTCTTCAGGCCTTGGGGCCGGCGCCATGATTAGCGTCAAGGCCATGGTTGCCAAGGGTCAGCGAAGAAGAAAGCACCGCGCGAACATCATGCGGTCCCGACCGGACTCGCTTGATCGAGTACTCAGGGTGAGCGCGGCCGCGTAGTAACCGTACGTACGTAGTCTCCAGCTCTTCCTAGAGCGATTCCGCACCTCGGACTAATTATGTGGCCGCCATATCCGCCGGACCGAGATGTCGGCTAGAATTGGCTCGGTGTTTAGGTCACCGGCACGCTGGAATTTGATGGTGTCCAACTTCGATGTAATGAGCTCGTTTGCTTACTCTAACTTCGATGTAATGAGCTCGTTTGCTTACTCTTTTGAGAAGGTGTCGCGCAGACACGCGCGCCCAGAAATTGCAGCGGAGTGCATCGATGATGTAGATCGTTGTGGACCGTTTTTCGGTTGGCTACCCAACTTCACCCACACGTTTGCAGAGAGGTATTCTACTGGAGTATTTGTGAACAAGTTACCACATAGGATCTCGTAAGGGGGCGGTATGCGTCGACATCGGGGGCATACCGTACACCTGCGTTCAACCATCCCTTGTTGCTCTCCTCCTGTTAAGCATTCCTGTCCTTCCTTTATTTTGCCGTCGGCTCGTGCGCTCTCGACAAGGTGGTGACGAAAATATGTTTTTCCTTGACGCTCCGGGCCAAGAACAGGCCGCGACTCGTGCAGCATGACCTTCCTGCACTGTGCGCGAAGGTTCTGAAGGCAAGCTTATCCAGAGGGCTCCTGGAGGGCAACGATAATCGCAGTATCAATTCGTCCCCTCGCAGTTTTCAGCGAGCATAGAAACTGTGCGGAGCACCTCAGGAAAGACTCAGTGGGCAACAACCAATGTCACCAAACAACACCACCATCATACGTCATTTTTGTGCCGCAGTATTTCATACCCGGTATCCTTCAGGCGTATCATGTATACTTATTTCCGTGCTCGAGCAGACGAGGGACGTATTATACATTAATGGAAAATGGGCATGGCACCGGCGATGCGCTGGGTGCGGCTCGACACCTCTGTCCTTGACCCCTGCTTTTCTCGCTGTCCGGATCGCTCGAATTGCTTCTTCGTACGTTCGCCCGGCTCTTTGCACGCTTCGAATTTCCCCACCTGCGTCGACCGGCGGCACGACAAACCTACCGAAACCTGTTGCAAACCACCCTGCAACTTGGATGGGCGTCGGGGGGGGGGCGGGTCATTCATCAATCCGTTCGAAATCGTTGGGATGGCCGTTTCGGATCGACGACCTTTTGCTTTTTCTCGGGCCCATACACAAAAACAATACACCACCAAGTAACAGCTCACGACCGACGGCGATATCAAGTTCATGGCCTCCGCTTGCATCTTCGGCCTGAGCCAATCGCCCGAGTTGTGCTCAGACATCGCCGAGAGTGGGGCGGCAGACCTAGCTCTCGAGGACCTCGCGCTCTGCCGGCCCGGGGAGGAGTCGGAATTTTTGCTGTCGCAGCTCGCCGTGGTCGCGCAGATGGCCGGAGAGCCGCGCTTTTCCCGGCGCCTCAAGTCGCCGGCGACGGTCGATCTCCTCATGCGGCTGGCCCTGGGAGGGTCGGGGGAAGACGTAAATGCAATGGTTGGCAAGGTGGCGGGAGGAGTGGGCGACGGACCTTCTGCCAGCAACCAGACGACCGAGGGCACGGACGCTGGCGTTGTCGCTGCTGGAAGTCGCCCCGAACGTGACGTTTTTGCCGACGGCGGAAATCGCCTCCAACACGAAAAGCGTGGCAGCGCTGGCTTCCATGCCGATAGTGCCGGAGTCATTAACGGTGGTTGGGTTGCTGACGGTGGCGGGGACGTCGGCAGTGATATCGGCGATACCATGGACAACAGCCATGCGCAGCAGCAAGTTTTTGTACCCCTGCCGAAAATCAAGATAGCCTCGGCGATCAGTGTGAAGGTGGCTTCTGCCTACATGGGGGCGCTGCGGTATTGTGTGGTGACCATCGCGGAGCGTTTGGGTTCAACCTTGGATCTATGCGGTGGCATCGGGCGGCCGTCATCCCCCTGGAACGTGACCAACACCGTTGTGAGTGACGAAATCAGGGGGGCGGTGGCGGTGGCAGGGGTTACTATAGAATGCCCAATAAATGGGTAGTCTAATGGGTGGCGCGCGGTACTCTGCCCTCCGCACGTTACGGTGTACGTAGTTCAGCCGGTAGATCACGAACCCCCGGAGCAACAGCAGTAGCACCTGGGCAGACAGGTGCTTCATCTTATCTATTTTGTTGGTGTTGAGTTGAACGCCACTGCCGTCGCCAAAGCATACCAGTACCGGCTATATTGTGAGTAATACCACGACTTTGCGGGCAAGTGAGGCAGTCCCTTGGAAATATTCGTTATAGGCGTGATTTGAAAATAGGGCGTAATCATCGTCGACCAGGACACATTTCGTGTACGTACCAGTTTTTCTGCGCTCTAGCTTGTTCACGATTTTGCTTTTCCTCGTGTTCTCGACAATTAGCAGGCACTACAGAGTACACCTTCGCCAGAGGCTGGCAATTTGTTAGAATTGGTACAAATTGACGTGTGAAAAACATAGTCTTTACTGGAAGCTGATTCGTGTCTCTCTCCCGCCGCCGACCGTCTTTCCGCGCGGTTTCTTCACCGGGGTGCGCACCAGGTATATATTTTACCCCCCACGACTGGGAGCATCTGTGCGTGCAGTCACTCTCCTTCTCCGTGTGCAATGTGTAGAGCACTCTCAACCCTGTGGCATTGAGTCTGGCCTCCATCCTTCACCACATCGCGGCTAAATTGGGGTATTACGCAAGCCGGGACTGGCGGCCGTCCAGGCCGCCGGCGAAGCCCCGTGTACTGTAGTACCTACAAAGTATGTCAAGAGTTAAGAGCTGTGGAAAAATCGATAAAGCGACAGGCTACCGCGCGTACGGTAACAGTAAAATCCCAAGGTTGCTGCAGCAAACGCGGCATAAAAACAATTTTGAAGCTCATCCATAAAAACGTTGCGAATTTCCTGAAGTTTTGGTTATCGTAATTGTTGGTCAAGGTGACCTTAACGTTACTCGCTCTTTCATTTTCCCCCGTTCCAGAGACAGTTAGTGCACATCGTGTGCTCCGTGGTGCTTAGCTCGGGACCGGACGAGGCTCTCATGCGTCGATGCGCGCGAGTGATGTCGGACTGGAGTACCGACCCCAAGTTCGCGAGAGAAATGTCAATGAAGACGGAGGCGGGGAACTCCATCGCAGTACTCATGCGGAGCGTGGCTCCGAAGACGAAGGTAAGCGCTGCTAAAATAACAGGATATCATCAACGAGTACTGTACTATACTTTTGAATGTTCTTAGTCTGTTTAACATCCAACAATGTGCAGCATAAGCTTCAACGTCGACCGCTCTGAAAGATTCCCAGAAGGAAGAAAACCAAAGGAAACAAAAAAAGGCGACCTACACACGAAGCCTAGCTCCCTGCTGTACCCACTTCCAGCTTACTAACTTGTTTTTGGCGTGAAGAAGACGATCCAGTAGAATTAAAAATGTATCGACGGGCGCCAGTAATGACAACAGAAATGTTGCGTACGAAGAGCGCAAGGACCACGGGCCGTAGTGGTTCACTTTCTCCATGTGATACGCCTGATACTTTCGTCTTGATTTGTAGTGTTTTCAATCCACAGGGTATCTGTCTCAAAGTAACCAGTTGATCCCGTGGAGCACGCGTCTCGTATCTCCCGTTCCCTGCCGAATACGCCCCCCCCCGCGATACCCCCCAAACCCTTCTTCTTCGTGTTCACGGCACGTACGTACACAGGTGCTCGCGACCATGGCTCTTTGTAACATCGCCGCGGCGATTCGCTGTCAGACGCCCCCTTCAGCTAATCACGAGGGAGGTACCGGAAGGCTAGAAACAGCAGACAAAACAAACAACAACAGTGGGGAAGACGAAGCCCGGAACGGGTCAGAAGACGACGCCGAGTCTGTCGCAACCGGCAGCAACAGCAACATCAGTAGGAATGGGCAGAGCAACGGAGGCAGCGACGGCCATGGGGCAGAAGGCCAGCAGTGGCTCGAGTCGACCGCAATCCTACAAGAAATCATCGCGGGGGCGCTTGCCAACGGAAGCGCAGAGGTCAAGGGGAACCTGATCAAGACGCTGAACAACCTCATGTGTTCGAAGTCAACGCGTGCGGCTCTCGTCGCGGGCAACAAGCTGCCTGTCCTCTTCCAGCTCGTACGCGGAAACACTCCCGAGGTAAGGTTGGCTCTCCTGCTCCTGTTCCTGCTCCTGCTCTGACGACGATTCGACGAGATACGACGTTGTATGATAGTATAACACACACCCCTGGGACGAATTTCAGAGCCGATTTCCTCCAAACCAGCCTTAAGGGGGGCATAAAACAACGAAAGTATGGGTTTATATCGTCGAGATATTTCCATAGACGCGCCGATCGGCGTCTAAACTCCGCCGGTCACCGAGAAAATCGGCATTGAAAAAAATCCGACGGGGGGGGAGTGTTAGACACCGTCTTATACGGTTGTGCTTCTTTTCCCGCCAACAACCGGCTTCTAGGGATCTTCTTGCGACTATTCAGCAGCAGTGTCGTCTAGTGAGTGCGGTGCGCCCGCTGTGTTCAACAAAAATGCTGTGGCAAACGATATGATAGCTAGTTCAGGCGACAACTTATTGGCAACCTTCCAGGCGCTAGTACTCGTCCCGATTAATTCACGGAGGGGGAAGCAGGGTGCGAGTTGCCCCTCGATGCTAACACATTGAGTGTTGTTTGTTCGCTTTATTGGCGGGCGTTTGGAGCCCCCACTCGTTAATCAGTTTTAATTCACCTGACAGCCGAGGCGTGCGCGTAGCACAAGTGACAAGCGGGCGGACCCAGTTAGGACCCATGCAGCTCTTTGTCGTTTTCCATTATCCACATTACTCTTCCTCCCATCCACAAAGTGCCGAAGTCTGCTTCACAAGCGGTTCTTGGCAGGATGCAGCTCACCCTTCATGAGGCTCACCGAACACCTCACTTTCCTTCGCGCTTGATGCAAGCAATGTTTGTCTGGCCGGTGAAAATCCGACGTGCTTCGCCCCGGCGTTGTAGGGATGCAAGATTCTATGGTATCACGACTTCGGCCGGCCATGCATGACAATGAGTACACACTCCCATCCCCCATCCTTGGCTACCAACTTGCATCCCCGCCAGTATCCCCGACGTTCTTTGTGCTTTCCCATCGCGTGCTAATCAAGCAAAAATATGCCATAATTAAAAAAAAAAGTTTGTTGAACGAAAGCAATGTAATCTCCGCCACACAGCAGTTGCATGCACTGATCCTCGGCAGGTGTTTCCTCCACATTCTATTACTATGATGCATCTCAAGAAAACGTTTTTATGTCCTCTCTCAGGTTCGCGAACTAGCTGCGGGGGTATTGTTCAACCTCACGTGCGAACGGGCGCTCCACCCAGCCCTGCTGGCAGCAGACATAGCCTCCACCCTGCTCGAACTTCTCTGTCCCGCCCAGCGTGGCGTGTCGCGAGATTCAACCGGGTCGCGAAACTCCGACGTTGCGGGTACGCCGGCCGCCGGAGGAGGAGGAGAAGGAGGAGGAGGAGGAGGAGGAGGAGGAGGAGGAGGAGGAGAAAGTACAGCGACAGACGCGCATGGCGCCTCAACGACAGGGCCCCCGGCGGAGAACGTGGATAACAGCGACGCGAACGACCGAAATCCAGGCTTCGAAAACGTACAGGAAAGCAGCGGCGTGGGCGTAGACACTTCAAGCCGAGGGGAGGGAGCCGAAACAACAACACCGCCCACCATCATCGCCATCGCCCCTGGCGCTGCTGTTGATGGACACACTACAGGAGCCACCGCAAAAGGAATCCGCGCGATCGACTCCGAAACTGGTGGCGGCCCGTTCAGCAAGCACAGGTCGAACGACGACATAAGAGGCCTTCCTGACGCCAAGGGGTTGTCCGGTGGAAGCTCAGATGGTATTGCTGGTGGTGGTGGCGGCGGCAGCGTCATGGCACAACGGCCGAGCTTGCAAGTTCGACGAAACGTTTTGGGGGCGGTTATGAACTTGACGACTTCGAGTCTCGAGCACCAGAGGCTTGATCCGTCGTCGGTTATGTGTCTGCTTACGCTCATCATACACGAAGACCCCAACGAAAGGTGCGACGAAAATGTCGCGAACGTGTCATGGTTGAACGCCTGTGCGAAGCGCGTATGTATCCGTTGTTTTTGGCATGTGCTATGATGGTTTAAGACCAGTGTGAAACGCGCATGCAGCCGTCGCTTTGGTTGGCGATGCATGTGTGTATCCTGGGGGTGCAAATTTGGGAGATAATCGGAGGAGGGGGATCAAGCATGGAACGGTGTACGTTAAGAACTCGATGTGAATGACAGGTTCTGCTTCAGTCGCGTGCTGGGAGAACGTGAACGATAGATAAGCGTGAGCACGGCGCCGTAGAACGCGTACTTTATAGTGCAAGGTTCGACGAGTCTGTCTCGAGCGAGAATGCTACAATAGTCATATTTTGATATTTACGGAATCCAACGTGGTGCTTCCCAGGCCCATCATCCAATACGAAATAGTCAGGAGATCCACGTAGTGATGCCCCTCTCAATCACGTCAACTGAAAATGTTTAACAGATCCTTCTAGTCGCCCATACATTCGTTCCGCATGCACCCCATGTTGCCCCGCACCGCCGCCACGGCCGACGCCGCCATGACCTCAGCCAAAACGAGGTTATTGCAGGTAACCTTTGGGTGGCGTGGCAAGCTGTGATCCTCCAGCTGTCTTTCGTGGAGCGCTACCGTGCCCTTATAGTCTACCACGCGGAGGGGGAGGTTTTTCAGCACGTCAAGGTGGGAAAATTTGCCTGGGATATAGATTACGTAGCAAATGCATAAGTTTGTGTCGCATGGTGGTTGGGGCACGATGAGCCCATAGTGCCATAGTGTTTACACTCACCGCCAAATCGTCTGCTGACCTCCGCCCTAAGAAGTTTACACACGTCGGACACATCAACGATTTCCCCTTCATGATCTAGATCTTTCATGGCAGACAGATCCCTCATCTGTAGGATCTAGCTCAGGTTGTCGGGCGGGAGCTGTACAATCTGCACGATCTAGGATATGTTTCCTGGGTTGGATCTGTACTGTACGTATATTGCTCAACATATCATAACGGCAGGTTAGAATCTAGATGATCTATTATTGATCGTGCTATTATTGATCGTGATATGTGGGACGTGTGGAAGGTTGCTGTTTTGCTCCTGCATTGCCCGCACATCACGTCCAATGTGTACGCACGCCACGCCCGTTGCGCGCCGTGCCGTATTTTGTCAGCTGACGAACGATCTCCTCTCGGGCAAGAGCTCGGTAATGACAGCCGCGCACGATCGCGCGTACAAGAAGCTCATCATGGGCACAATGGTCAACATCGCCTGCGAGCCGTCGCTTTACGAAGAGCTGGAAGGCCAGGCACGCTTGTTTGGTGTTGTTGTGTGGTTGAGCAGGCACTCTGTTTGTATTTTTCAGCGTTCGGCAAAGATTTACTCACGCAAGGTTATTAATGTTCAGAGGACAAGTCATAAAACGTGAATATCAAAAAACGGCTCAAGAATTGACACGAGCAAACAGCGCGGCTAGCCTTGTACACAGCCCCGCTAAACTTTAGCAGCGCCGTTCTGGCGCCACGTCTTGTGTACACACCACGCCTACGATATGTCGCATTCGTTCCTTCAATTCGCGCCACGGATACACCCACCATACCCACCGCGCTCGCTCGCTCGCTCACGGATACGTCAGGTGCAAGTACTCCGCGAGTTCTTGTCGGAGTATGAGCAGGAGGCCAGCGGCGGCCACACGAGCGGTACCAGCAGGGGTGTGGGCGCCCTTGGCGTTATCCTGGGCAACGGTGCCAGGGTCGGTCTTGGTGACGCCGACAACGACGGGGGTAGCAAAGGCGACAAGAAAGGTGCAAGTGGTGTGATCGGCACGGGTGGTGCTGCAGGCGGGGGAGTAGACGCCGGAAGCGGCGGCGGCGGCGGCGGCGGCGGCAGCGGCGAAGTCCACGCTCGCGGCCGCGATTGGGCACGGCATGAGCTGTGCGGCATGCTTGTGTCGAACCTTTTCTCGAGCAAGACACTGAGAGAGAGGCTCAGCAAGAAGCCCATCGCTGGGATCCTTGTCGGGCTCCTGTGCGGGCCCCCGGTCCGACCGAACAACAGATTGGCGGAATACGCGCTACTACCTGTAAGATCGATTTTTTTTGTGTAGTTTTTTTGTCGATGAAAAGGTACACGATACAAGGTATCACTTTTTTTTTTGGTAAAAGCGTTTTCTGACTGGAAGGGACCCTCAATGTAGGAGCTACTGTACAAGTACACGATATCGTTGCAAAATGCCGTTTTTGTGCTCTACAAACACCATTTATGTCGATAGTTTCTGCGGTCTGCACCTTCTTCAATTTTTGAAGAGGCAGTTTTTTTTTGGGGGGGGGGTTGGGGTGTCGAGCTTCTTAAGTGAGAAGCCTAAAAAAACAAACATGGAGCAACACCCTTATCGTAGCATGTGCCTATGGTGACCGTAGCGACCAAGACGGACCCATTGCTTAGTTCGCGCCACTTGACATGGTACGCACGCAAGGCCTCGTCATACGTAGCAGAGAGAGCTTACCGTGTTTTTGCAGCCTTCTTTTTTTTCACTCACTCACGCGTTGTTGTTCTGTTTTTTCTCCGGTGGTTGCACAACGCCAAAACACTTGCGCCCCCGGCTTCTTAAGAGCATTCGGCCAAGCACCTACCACACACAGTACACAAGACTTTCACCACAAACAGCAACCCCTATGCATACTACCAAGCGAACACACGATCGTCCCCTTCTCTTCTTCTTCCTCTTCTTATTCCCCCCCCCCCCTATCTCGTCTCAAAAGACTGCTCTTGGGATGCACACATAACAAAAGTAATAGGAAAGGGTAAAGCA
>JAYJME010001778.1:0-15343 GCA_036873775.1 Costaria costata
CTTCGTATGCGTATTATTCCTGTCTGTATTTCTATCTTTCCGGAGGTATTCTTCCACTCCAGAGTTATTGGAGCCTGCCCTGTGACCACGGACTTGATTTTAGAGAATAAATATGTGAGAACAACAATGTGTAACATTCATTCGTGGTTTTCACTGATAGCGAGAGCTGTACGTGACTGATTTCCACAAACCCGCCGTCTGCACAAGCAGGCTGGCTGGGGCTAACGCGTGTGTTTTGTTTGGTTGCAAGCCGTGTCGAGTTGGTTGCGGTCGCCGTGCTGCAGTGCAGATTTGGTGGCGGTGCATCTGCTGTGTGTGTTTTTTGCGGCAGGATTTTTCCCCCCAGTTTTTTTGTTCCTTCCAACGCACTCTGCCTACTGAACGCACTCTGCCTACTGCGAGTACGAAGCAGCCTTGCCTCATTCATTTCTCTACTGGGACTGCACAGTATTAATAGTACGTATGTATGTATTATACTTAAAATCCACGAGTGCGAATTCCTTTCGCCGTCCGCGTTCAAATTCATCATTATCAAATATCAGTCCCGATACGGTTCTTGCGTTCTTACGCACGGTACCAGTACATGGCGGTGCCAGGCATGATGATAGCTCTCAACCCGTGGTGTCAGATTGAAGAGCTCTTCAAAGTTGGTAGGCATTTTGCATTGAACAGTAGTGGTCGACCCATGAACGAGCACACTTGCTTGTTCTCTTGCCTGGTTGGCGTTTGCACTGCTGTAATTCGTACCTTGTGGTTGTCCAAAAAGTCGAGATCGACAGGGATTTTGAGGAGATAGTTCATTCCTCCCCATGTGAACGGCCTGGGGTGCCCTTGGACTTTCCTCCAGTTCTGAATTGCCTCGACCACATCCACGGTTGCTAATCGCACGAGATCCAGCAGGCTGATAAGATCGCCGAAGGCTCCTTGATCTTTGCCAAACTTTGCCCCCTGCCTAAGAATGTTTGCCTTCACCCTAGCGATATATTCTTCTCTTAGAAGGATAGCCTTGGCAACCTCCACCTCCAGCTCTGCGCTTGTATCCAATACCGATAAGTCACGCTCTCGGGGAGGATGCCGAGTTCGATCACGGGATATTTCCCCGACAACATGTTGTTTCATGCGATGCAACCAACCGCGATCTCGCACTGCAGGACCGCGGAGAGGGATGCACGAGATCACAAACAAACAGTATGTTGCTACGTTTTCATACTCTGTTTTGATGTTGTACGGTATCAGGAATGACACGAGTACCATACGACGAGACGACGAGACGACGACGGAACATGGGAACGCGAAAAAGACTAAACCGAAACCACGACAGTTTCAAAATTCGAACGACTACTTTTATCTTTTATACCTGGTACGTATATTATTATTATGGAATGTTTATCGTCCTGTTGACCCTGGCAGTATCCAGGGGAGTCACTGACCTATACATCTTTCATGAGGAATTGTTTTAGAACACGCGCGATCGGTCTATCAATAACAATAATTAGAAAAGCTGAGATCACATTATTCGCAAACAAACACCGTTTCATCCTAAAATTAAACTATACCAGTAGAACACGTGCGGTCAGCTTGCGAAGATGGGCAGATGTATCAACCGTTTATAAATGGTCGAACTCACAGCCGTCTGTCGTGTTTTTATATTTTTATTGAAAATACCTGGTTGGAGCGTATCATACGACGAGTACTTAGTACTCTGTATTATATAGTATATATACCTGGTACGAAACATAACAGTCGCCAGAAACGCGCGAAGTGAAGCACTTGTGCTCGCTGTGTACACGAAGAAGTTGAAACCTTGGTAATCGTCGTACCTGCAATTCATACCTTGATACATCAGGTATTATACATGCATCATATTTTTTTTTATTTCGAACGTCGCGGAAGTCGAGGATCGCCCTACTATTACTCGTGTAGGTTCTGTGTTTCGATTTTATACATCATAACGAGCCCGGGCGTGTGACTTGGGGGGGTCTCTGCGCCATGCTTCGTTAGAAAATAATGGCACTACCAGGCATCTTAGTACCTGGTAGGTAAGAAGAGTCTCCCGGTAATTATGTACCTGGTACGGTAGTATGTTGTGCTTGTTTTATGTAGTACGTGTATATGATGTATGATACTGTATGTGTGTATAAATATCATACCGGTATTATATGTTGTACCAGTACCACCACAGGTGGAATCATACAGCAGTAGTGCGTATCCTCAGTACAAGTATGTACGAGTAGTACGTACTTAAAATACGTTTTGCTAAGTCCGAACGTCCTGATAATACGATCTTCTTGTGTTGTTATACTTCTTATAATGCTTTAAGTTTGGGTATACTCCCGACCTCAAACCTATGGGTCCGTGACAGATTTTTACATGCATCTGTGTGGCAGATTTGTGTCTTCTCCTGATATTTTCGAAAGACATCAAAGTGAGCCCCTACACGACGAGTAGTAGTAGCCAGGTGCGCTGGAAACCTCTGGAAGAGAGCTCGTACAAATCCTTTTAACAGAATTTCCGATTTTGGGCTCTCCGCGAGTAAAACTGCTTTGAATTATAGGTAAAAATGGGAAGATTTGACTCATCTCAATCGTATGAATATTAACATCGTAACGTTCGGCCTCATTTCAGAAAGAATCGCCGACCACATGCGCAAGCTTTGGGATGATGGTGTTTTGAACGTTCGTACTCATTTGTAAATATTCAGTTTTTTGCCTGTCCACATTATCATCCTTCCTGTTATAGTGATTGGTTGGTCTGCGATGACACATTATTTATCGCCTGATGAGTGCCAAGATCAGGCGTGTGTCCGCTAAAACTTAATGCACTAATTGAAAGATCTCACGTAACGATGCCAGGCAAAATACTTGTGACTTGTGATGTTCACAGCTCACCTTTCCTACACTGCTGTCTTATCATTGTAGAGACGGCACATACAAAGAGGCCCATTTCAAGGAAAACAAATGATGAGTGCAACGCGCCTCCGATTCTAGCGTTTGTTTCGAACATACCTCGAAGTACTGTGTAGTACTGTGTAGATCACTGCTGTTCTCAACTCGAGCTTGCCAATTGCCGGGGGGGAACACGAGTCGTACTGTAGTCAGAACCAAAGATGGATGAAAAAATATATATATACTCCTGTATTTTTACACACATTAGGTTATGATAACTGTATGTTCCCCCAAAATAGACTCCCGCTCATGATGACATATTTTGCCAAAAAGTGTACCAGGTACAAATAATTCGAGTACGACTGTAGGCCTGCTGAGTCACTCGATTGAGTGCGATCATATCACAGCGTAGGCGGGTTTTCCGATCGAAGCGTGGGCCCGTTTCAGAGTACAAGTAAGCATCAACGTACGCGCCCTGGAATATAGTTTCGTCTGCGCATTACGCTCCGTCTGCAGTAGTTATGTTGTCAGAAACACCAAGGCAGTGTGTGTTATAAGCTGATAGTGTGTACTCGCACTGTAGAGTAGCACACTGTAGTTCGTCCGATTACACCTAAGCTCGCCCATGTTATTCAGCTTTATCGCTATGATAGAGCTCAACGGGCGTGGTGAACTACGGAGAGAGGGGGTCCAGAGAGGAAAACCCCGACTCCGTCTCACGCGCATACCAGTCTACCTAACGACCAGAGAAGCATCACGGTTACGACGCGTAGAGCTTCTAGGCATGCAGAAGCGCTGCCTCGAGCAACGCTCACTAGTTGCCGGCTTCGAGCTTTGCACGGTACTCAGCCATCAGGGTTTGCTGGATGTCCCTGGTCAACCACGCGGCAAACAAACACCGCACGAGAACGGCAAATAAAACAGAGGATACGTTGTCAGAGCGGCAGAGCAACAGCGGGCTGATGAACTGCAATAATCCCGCACGAAGAAAAACAGGTCCGCAGCATATGGTGGCTGATCCTGCGCGCCTTTTTGCAATAATACGTTCAAAAAAAAAACGAATATGAACAGTAGCGCAGTAATGCCACGGTTAGCTGGTCGGCAAAGGAGTCGAGAGATTGGGTCACAACAAGATGGTGAACTAACTGATTTCGCCGTCTATCTTGATGTAAATGGAGGTTTTAGCCCCAAGACCTACTTCATACGATGCCTACTGCCATGGAGAGATACACATATTTTCCCTTCTTAACGGTTGAATCCTGATTACATTTCGCAATCTCATGTGATCGGGCAGTCGCAAAAATACCATCTGAAAAAACTTATATGCATAAAGACATGTTCTCTAGATGGCTCGTCTCTCTGACAGAACAGGCAACATATTTCACCTGTTGACGGCGTTGTGTTCCTTGTACTCCATGGTAAACTCTCCCTTCCCTTGTGTCGATGACCGCAGGTCTGTCGAATACCCAAACATCTGGCACACAACAAGAACGGGACGCGAACGAGCTACAATTACTGCAAAACCCGTGCCGATTTTTAGAATTCTGGCATACAGTAAGTGAAACCCATCGTCGGTATCCGGGCAACGCACATTGGGAAACGTGCTACCAAAAGGTCGGCGGCGATCATGTCCACGCATGTAGACTGTAGAATCGTAAACCTTTCTGGATGACATCCAACCGAAAACGCGGCAACTGAAAATGTAGTTTAACTTCCTGCGTCTACATACCAGGTATGTAATCCAGCGCTGCACACCTTTCCGGCTGCACAGTGGAATAATCAATACGTAACTGCCCGCGCCGCGGACTAAATAAAGTACAGTAGCCGTATTCACTACTCACCTGGGCCAATGGAACATCTGCCTGGATCACGCAGCCAGACCCGTCATCACTCATGTCGGTGTTCTGGATGATTCCTGTCCGTCTGTTGATGCCCCCGATCACTGACCCCTGGAATTCATTGGGTGCCATAACCTGATAGCATAGGGGGCGAAGCGATCGATGGGCTCTACGGCATGCCCAACTTCAAGGTGCGTAAAGCAGTACGGACGTTTGTCCATAGGCGGACACCTCACGGTCGCTTACACTCGGTGCAATATAGCACTCCACAAGCAGCCATGATCAGTCTGCCAAGCCACTGAGTAACGTGTCGACTTGTACTGAAGCGGAGCAACAAGCTTCATAGGCTGGCTGTGTGCAAGGTATTGTACCAGGCATGACATGATCTCCGAACTGTTGTCTTCCAGGCAGGCAGGCGCAGTCTACCGGCGGCGGGAACAAGATTGGGTTTTCCGCCACCGTCTCTCGAGTCTCGCAATAATGAAGTCCGGGTCTCACCACAAAAATGAATGACACACAATTGGGCATGCTGCCGTTTTGTCTTGACGCGCGTGCCGCACACCTACACTATTTAAATCCAACTTGTTTGTGGAGTCATCAAGCTCTATTATCACCCACGAAAGAGCACGCGGTGCACGTCCAACTCTAGCATGATAACGTCGCCTAATACAACGAGAAACATTCGCCTCAACGACAAATTACATGGTGGTGTGGTTTCTCTTACCTCAACGGACATAATCGGCTCCAGCACCTGTGCTCCGGCCTTCATGATAGTCTCTCGGACTGCTCTCAATGCCGCAAAACGAAATGCCATGTCACTGGAATCTACCGTGTGCGTCTGTCCGTCTTCGAGTACGACCCGTACCCCCTGAACCGGGTGGCCAATCAAAGCCCCCTTCTCCATCGCGTCCCTCCCTCCTGAGTGAATCAATGAACAGTTACACAAAGTGAGCAGGAAATCATCGCACGACCAAAGAAAGAATCCCAATATCTCTGTCGCCTGAGATGTATGGTTTCGGCGCGATCCTATACACGTATGTGCGATGTTTCTTGTGGATTATCTTGTGCACAGTACGACAGTTTTTTTTTTTTTAAGTGATGATTTGCCGCGACTACTTACGTAGGCTTCACACTTCTTGCTGGCTCTCTGAAGCCAGAGCAACGAGCGACCACCCTTGCCAATCAATCTCCTTGCCGTGTCAGGAAGTGCCGATTAACTTCCCATAAGAGCACTTCGTAGTATCATGGTAGCCTCGCCACTTATACTACAGACGCAATACTTCTCAATTAAAGAAACTCAAGCAATTCTCTGGGTGCTAGGCTGCATACTGGGTACTTGGTCCAAATTCGTCCACCCGCTACAATACCAATCCTGCTAAACACGAATGCTCAACAGCGCAACCATCTCGGCATCGCCTTAAACCTTCGATTTCGGACAATATCTTGCGCGCATCTCCCTTAAGAGTCTCGACACTCACCCTTTTCAACGGATGATATGTACTCGGGAGGAATGTTTGCCCCGACGACCCGGTTTTTGAACTCGAACTGCACAAGTTCGTTGTTGTCATCTCGGGTATCCTCGGGAATGGGTTCGATGAACCCCATGACGCGAGCGAACTGCCCTGATCCTCCCGTCTGCTTCTTGTGCAGATAGTTGAATGGCATTTTCTTGGTGATGGTCTCTCTGTAGTTCACCTGCGGTTGTCCCACGATGGTCTCCACATCGTACTCACGCCTGGCTCAGCAGGCGACGGAAGACAAGGTCCTCGGCTAAGGACGTCGCCCAACGATAGTGCACTACTATCTTTTGGACCACTGTTCGTTGGCTTTTTAGGTCGGTTGAAGATCACCCCGTTATGTCGGGCAAACGGCGTAAGATGAAGCTGCGTCAAGATATTAACCCACCTTCAATTGACGGGGGGCATTCTATACTTCATGCTGCATACTAAATCAAAGCTACTGGTACTAAAACACGCCAGTTCAATTGCAAGTAGAGTGCCTATCCTACTACTGCACACCTGCCGACGCTATGTCATCGGCTTCGAGTTCGAATAACATTGACACCGCTGGTGTGCAATGAGACTTGAACATTGCTAACTAGACAGGCCCTTGCATGTACAACATGAAATAAACTACGGGACTTCGGAATGTTGTAGCCCGCGACATATTCTACTGTCAAGAATAGGTGCTTCACCCACCTCAATCGCTCGACGTAGACCTCTAGGTGAAGCTCCCCCATACCGCTGACGATAGTTTGCTTACTCTCCTCATCTGTGTGTACTCGAAGAGTAGGGTCCTCCTTAGTGAATCGTGCCAGAGCCTACAAACGACAAACATATTGGGGTCGAGGCATGGCGGCGCAGGTCTAGTCGGTACATCACTAACACATTAGTTGGCCATTAGAAGAACGAAAAGGCAAGTAATTAAAAGCATATTTGAAACCTTGCTGAACTTGTCCACAACGTCGGTTCCTCCACCCTTTTTGCTCTTCTTGGGAGTGATCGCCAGCGACATCACCGGCTCCGGCACAAACATAGAAGTCATCGCCAGTTTCGTCCTGCCAACGAACAACGAAGTGTAAGAGAAGCATAGGTAGTCTAAATCAGCTCGTTCGTACTGTGGACTGTATGTAAGACAAGCATAGACGGTCTAAGCTCGTTCGTACTGTGCTCGCCGTCAAAACAACTGGCTGGTGCAACCGGTTGGGTAAGCGTACACCAGGTACCCGGTTTATTGCCAGGTACCGAGTATATAGTAATTCTTCATTTCGAATGCTACATTTGTATCGCTGCTATCATATGGATGTCTGGTCGCGGGGGGATGTTGGTCCTGGAATCTGACACATCGATAATAAAACGTCGATAATACCGTACTGTACGAAATATATCATCAAGTGCACCAAAGTAGCCAAGGAAATGCATGTGTTGCCAAAAAACAAAATGGTGCGCAGACTCGCGAGCATGGCATGCTTTCATCGAAGGGAACGGTCCTGTTGCCCCGCCGAGCCCTATACTGAGGTAGATAGTTCGAACAGGTGGACTGCAACATACAGGTTCTATCAAACTTGCAGTGTTTCTGCCACTGACGCTGGCCATAAAACCCTGGGTGCTCTGGGCAATAGTAGAGAACAAAGCTGAGGGAAAGGCTGCTTGTCGGACCCAAAACCGTCCCAGTACCTTCCATCTGTGAAGGTGTCCATGGACGAGCAATCCACGCCAAACATTGCCACTACGTCTCCTGCCGCCACTGACTCGACATCCTGTATTTGATTGTAACACGCGGCGACAAATCAAAAGGGTGCAAAATGGGTTTAATAAAAAAAATGGCAAAACGACACCTGGTATGACTTACCTGTGGGTATGATATGAGGTATATCGCGCGATGAAAATCCGTTTCCATCGAGCGAATTTACCGCCTTGAAACAACCACCGGGGTTCAAGCTGTGCCGTCAGGCGCAAGACGTTATCGTGATTTCGAGTTGGTATTACTCCAGATGGCCTACGAGCACGCTCTACATCACGTGTATGACGCACCTCCATTTCTGCCGAGTGCATGCGCACAAGGCGCGGCACCTTCAGCTTCTTCCCGCTGTTGAGGTTAAACAGCATGTCTCCCTTTGAGATGGTTCCCTGGTCAACAGAGCACATGGAGGCAAGGGGCAGGGTTGGCCCAGTCCAGGCTCTTATCGCGAGAAGAGCCAGGCACAGAGCCGCACCATGACCATCACATACCAATACAAACTAGGCAGGTACCCATAGAAACCCGTTCCTCTCAGTGTCATGCCTGCCCGGTACGCGCCGCAGCCGTGCCCACCTGATACAGTCGCATGTACGTGAGTTGGCCGAATTTCCCTTCTTCCAACTTGAAAGCCAAGGCTAGGGTTGGTGCGTCTGGGCAGCACTCGACGAGCACCTGGCAGAGCAATATCGCAAGACACGGGAGGCGGAGGCGAAACTGTGTGTCATGCAGAAGAATCGCATTCTACGCAAGTATGCGCGAGACGAAAAACAACCGCAACATTTCTGTTCGTTGTGCGAATGTTGGATGTTGGGAGATTGCGTACCTTTTCCTCTTCCTTTGCCGTGTCCAATGCATAGTTTGGCACCTCCAAGGGGTTCGGCAGATAGTCGATCACACCATCAAGCAGCAATTGCACTCCCTGGTGGCCACGGCGGCAAAAGGAAAGGACAATCCGGAACGGGCAGAAAATTAGAAATATTGAACAATGGCTATGTTTTTAGTTACTTTTAATCAAGGGCAGCGGCCAAAAACAGGTACATACTAAAATCAAGTAAAAAACACACCCCACGTGCCCTGCCGCTCCTTGCAATGCAAGGGAGTTATTGTAGCACCTGAATGATGAGCGTAAGCCCCCTCTTAACAGTTTTGTGGTACTGGTACTACTATACTAGGTACTTCGTAGTGTGTACATTTGGGTGTACGTTATTGTATACTGGTACCTGGTATCTGGTAAGCACGTCCGAGTATGTACGTGAGCGAACGTATTTAGTTGTGAACTAACTCTGTAATCGCAACAAATATACGAGGGGCACGAATCTCTGGAATCCAGCCAACAATCAGCAACTGCTGTTGTTATGGCTGGGCCACAATTTTGTCAAGTAGCATCAGACAGGTAGTAGGTGGAAGATACTTCGTATTTTGTACCCGTCACTGTATGTTTGGTTTTTCTACTTGGTCTTGTACATACTGATCAAACCCGAAAACTTGTTTGTCCTACGAGTAATCTCCGTATTTTATCTCCCATGCAAACATTCTTGGATCGCGACGTTTCAAGTGGCCCACTCCAAGTGACAACACACACCATGATCATTGCCTATCTCCTTTTTCTATTGTTTTCTCCCTGATCAAGCACTACAACACTAATGTACGCGCTGTGATCCGCACCACAACGTATATATGACGTATGTATCTCGGCGGAGGTGTGCAGGCAGATACTACGTGTGTCGCTCGTTCGAGTGGCGTGGTGCGGGGTGTGGAGGGAGGAACTCGGAGGGAGGAGGGGGTCTCCCCTGACGTCGGCATTCGTATAGGGGGCATAGGGTGAAACTATGGAGGGCCTCTGATTGGCTAAAACACGACAAAAAACAGTTGAAAGTCAAGCAGAATAGACAAAATCGGGTGTATCTGGGTTATATCCGGCAAAAACAGGTACAACGCGTTTTGGATCAATGGCAGGGCGCGTGGGGTGCGTTTTTTACTTGATTTAAAGTATGTACGAAGTACCTGTTTTTTGCCGCAAATGGACCAGGTATACCTGTTTTAGGCCGCTGCCCTTCAATCAAACGTTACCGTGTTAGTCATCAACTACATCGACTACTACTGCATATCGACGGGGACATAAATTGGGCTATTGTTCCCACATAACATCATACTATGCTATTTGGGCGAGGGTTCTGACCGCTCTGACCCCATCGCCGCTGGACAAAAACGTCTGAGATTGCTTGATCCGCCCGTGACACCGTGAGACTTCTCACGATTCATTCGTTCACTTTGTTCTGATCATCAATTGTATTTTCCGGTTCATCTCGCATGAAGTTTCACGCTCGGCTACCTTCTGGACAAGCCGTAGTCACAGGGGTCTTCCATTCTCCCTACTGTTATATTACTGGTACGTGCCTTGGTTTATGTCGCCCATAGCGTTCAGCATTCCCACTGGTCGTCATTGTTCATCAAAATTAGCCAACTCACACTCTCGCACTTTCAGCGGCCGAATAATACTTCCAAGCATATGATACTACCAAAATCGAACCCCCAGTTTTCAGCCAGCAGGGGTATTAATCCATCGGCTAGACTACCCAACTGTTACACAGTGAGACCAAGCTCGGGCTGCACCCTCCAAAACATTCCTGGGAAACCCTTCCATACGAAGACTACATGATGGGTTAACGAGACCCAAGGCACAGTCAACATCATTGGCCGAATACAGCGTTTATAACTACTGGCACAGTCGCCAAAAACAGCCCAAAGAGCTTGCGCGTATTGTGATCAGTGGTGATGTGGACCACTTGCTTACCTTGTTCTTGTAAGCCGACCCCATGAACACGGGAACGAACTTGAGCGCCACAGTCGCTCGTCGTATAGACGCTTTCAGCATCATGTCGTCCACCTGACAGGGAAGAACAGATGGGGGACGGAGCTGGCAATTGAAACGCGGGTGCACCTGTGCGAGGTATGCTGCCATCAAATCGCCATATCTTGGTCCCATGGTTAAAAAATACATTATTTCCAGAGATGAGTCGCTTTGCAGGGTATTGAACCATGTGATTTAGCTGAATCGTTTACGCAAGAAGACAGCGAGGCTAGCTTTCAAGAATTCATCCACACCGTGGACAGTCGCATCCTGCATGAGCTAAACGTTGTGTATCAATTGTTGCCAAATAACCGTTATGCACAGACGATTGCTTTGATCTAGTGTGTTCACTTTCCATCACCTACTGACCCCCAAAAAATGCTCTGGTTGGACGCTGCACCGGCACAGTTACTGTCTCTCGCCCCATCGCGAGGAAATTGTACTTGAATTCCACGACAAAATACGTGACGGTACATCATGGGTTATGCAATTGCAACGGTCCACAATATCATTGGACGGGACATGACGGCAGGAACGCGACGATATGTGTTAGTAGTCGTGCTGCCAACGGTCAGTCCGAGGGTATTGAAGATTCGACGAGCACCGCGGGTGACACAACCACCCACAACGAGACGTGTTGAGACGAAGTGACAGAAGTAGTGAAGGACGCAATCCACGCGTGGAAGGGTGCCCATGAACCTCGAGGAGTGTGAGATCCAGAAAATCGTACACCGATGTTCTTTCACAAACAAAGAATACCAGGCATAGGGCGTACGTTATCTACAATATATTCCGATAGATACCCCCCTCGACCTTTTACCTCGATGAAATAGCTAGATAGGTAAAATTAACAAAATCGTTGATCAGATCAGGGGCCATCGTGTCACGATAATAATCCTGTTTCGGAAACAAGTACCAGCTAGCTACTAACAAGTTCCGGGGGAAAAAAATGACGGCACCCTCCGAAACCTTTTGTTCTGGCGCTTTTACAGCAGTGTGCACTATGACGTGTAAGCTCCGGAATGTGTCGTTGCAACGAAGTGATACTATTGAACAAAGAGTCGGCAGAAATTACCTCCTCCTCCATGAGGAACAGCTCGGCCACCTCCTCATCCAGATCCGCCATCATTTCGACGAGCAGTGCCCTTGCTGCCGCGGTGTCAGCCTGACGTGCACAAACAAGGAAAGTGGCGAGCATGGAGACGAGTATGAGTACTGAGAACACCAAAACTGGATAATCTCTCACGAGAACTGTCTGCTCTAAATCTGGGAAGACTGTCCAAAGATAACCATTGTGTCATCTTTGCATATTGCAGGTCTGTAACTTGCTCAGGCAGCCGCGATATTGAATACCAGTACAACGCATTAGTATTTCAATTTGTGGGTGGATGACACTTGGTTCTGGGTATGTGCCTATTACCGAATCAGTTTCCTCAAGCTGCGAAGTAGCGCAGGGATGTCGTATGGGGCATGGGAACGGCCTACATTGCGCAACTTGGGGGCAAGCGAGGAAGACCCTTACAGCAAGAATCGTTCGCAACAACCCCCACCTTGAACACCCATTCACTAGTAGTTACACCGTATATGCCTTAACAGCATTCGTACCATCAACGGACGATGAGGGTTCGTTCCGCAAGCATCTGTAGTCATATTATACTCCATCAAAAGCGCAGCCGATCGCTGTCGGTAACAGATGCGAATACATGCGGGGTGTGAGTACCTTCATTGCCTCAGGCATCGCGATCTCCTCGACGTTTTCTCCTTTCACGCCCGAAAACGCGAAAGCCCTCCCGCACACCACATCGACAACTCCCGAGTGGCTGTCCTCCAGGCCAATGGGAAGTTGAACAGCAGCAGTGTTCAGCTGGGAGGAAGGAAGGGGTTACACATGTTGGAAATAAATTAATCCCGACGGGTATCAGTACACGACCGTGCTGCGTATGGCAATGTCGAGGAACGGTGGCAACATGATTGGCTCCGAACATGGAGCGTGGGAGTTCATCAGTGGGAGCAGGTATGTGTTCAAGACGGGCCAAAAAGGACAGCACGACAAGCTGTGCGCGCCCTTACCTTGAGCTGGCTGCGCATATCGTTGATGACTCGCTGCGGATTTGCTCCAGCTCGGTCCAGCTTGTTGACGAACGCTACCCGAGGCACGGAATACCGTTTCATCTGTCGGTCGACCGTAAGAGACTGCGACTGCACCCCGGACACGCCGCAAAGAACTAGGACGGCACCATCCAGGACACGAAGAGCACGTTCAACCTGACAGGCCGACGAGCAGAGTTTCACAATAGGGTGACTGCCGAGCGCAATGTACGAAGTATCGCAGCAGTTCGAGTAGAGACGGCACGCGGGGCCGCATAGCTGGATGGAGGCCCCCGCGACAAAGCAGGCAGCATGGGCGTACATCCTCGCCAATACTGGTACGATACGCAAAACTTCGATCGCCCTACCTGGTGCCGTCTGAAATTAAATGAAGTTAAGGCGTGCGGGGTACACATGTTGAGGACACTTTCAGATCTTCGGCGATGCAACGAGGATCACATCACAGGACAGCGCACATACGGGCGGGCGGGTTGTCTACGAATAATGCTGACATTTGAACAAATTGCACTGGGCTTCGGTTTCACGCTTTGACCACAGGGCAACAGTGGTAGTCTCCCTGACTTCCTGCCACGTAACGCATGTTACAAAGAAGCGGGTGTTGTCTTCTTGATATATAAGGGACCGCACCTCTATGGTGAAGTCGACGTGCCCTGGTGTGTCGATGATGTTGATGTGATGTCCACCCCAAGAACAGAAGGTAGCCGCGGACTGAATCGTGATGCCCTTTTCTCTTTCAAGGTCCATTGAGTCCATCTTCGCGCCCACTCCATCCTTCACGAGAAAAACGACCGGCACGCACAACGAATTGCTACTCGTGCATGCTCGTATCATATACCAGCAGTATCATGTGTACGGATCATATGGAACTCAAAAAATACAAAACGCGGAGATACCTTCGGGGTTCCTGTCAATTGTTGTACCAGGTACGAAGTATGTACATAAGCTAATGAGACGACGCCTGGGTATATGCTCCGAAGCACTCACAACTGCGTATGCACACAAACAGACGGCAAGAAACCGAAAAACAGCAGTATACCATTAAGAGTAGCGGAGATTCACCCCGTCAACTGCTGTGTGGTGCGTTGCCTCACGAACTTCAGGGCATTCATCAACGCTGTACAAGCAAGAGGAGGCACGAGCGTGTTGTCACCTGGATAGGTTTGCCAAAGTGTAGAGCTACAGCTACACTCGCACCTTTCCCCGTACGTCGTGGATAGAATTGATTCTGCCCGTGTAATACAAAATGCGCTCGGTAAGGGTGGTCTTGCCGCTGTCGATGTGTGCGGAGATGCCAATGTTGCGGGTCGTCGCGATGTGCCCAGTTCGAGAAGTGTCTCGTTCGGTCAATTCTGACGGTTGAGCAGAGAGTGACCTGCACAAAAGGCGCAAAGCAAGCATCGAGCCAACTCGCTTTACATATATACCGCAAAACAGCTACCAGTATGATACGAGTATACCGTGACAACGGATGTTCATCGTCTTGGGCATCGCGGCGCTTGACACAGCCAGGACCGGGTACACGGCTGCAATTGCACGTCTTCTGCAGCCTGCACGTAACGTCGTCTGACGTATTACCAGGGTACCGGTATATGATACTGACTTGTACTCCTATCCAAAGATGACACCGAAACCTGTCGAGAACGTGACAAAACCAGGGCAGTTCGGCTTTGACGAACGAGAGCATGCATTGCAGAGGATGGACGGCTAGCACGTTGCACTCAATAGGAGACTCCATGGAACGCACCTCCACATCGTCTGTCGATGTCTTCCTGTTGGCCCGCTGCCAGCCACAACCGTCCGATGTAAGCGGTGAGCATGGCGGCCAATTTGCCACATGGTTTTAGCTGCCACGCCTGATTCGTTTGCCCGTTAAGATGGAATCCAAGCGCTGTGCGCTATAACGAACACGCAGGTGCTAGATACCAACACTCCAAAACAGCAGCACAACAGCAATACGACAGCACGTTGGCACCAATCCAGAACAACTGCTGTGGGGAAATCGAGCTTAGAAGGGAGTTCCACATTGAAGATGAGGATTATGCGGTGGTGGGGACGGGGTAATATTTTTGCTGCTGCATGCTGCATGCTTGTGGCTGTACAGTATCGGTATGAAGTCTTCACATCGACTGTCAGTGCACAGCTCCTAGGCTACCGTAGCACGAGTACTGCATGCTACTGGCATGGTGGCTAAATGCGTCCTCAAGGATCGCAAAGAGCCAATTACAGAAGGAGGGAAAAATAACTTTGGGGTTCTCTTTACTCGACTTCATGATGTGGGCAGAAAACGACGTCGCACTTTTTGAATTTTGAATTTTGAAATATTACAAGGGCTCCGCATGGGGGCCGGCAGTCGCCGGCCCCCATGCTTCGGGTAGGTCAGGGCACGAGTTCGACAGGTTGAATTTACGGATGATACGCAG
>JAYJME010001779.1:0-15337 GCA_036873775.1 Costaria costata
AAAATCGATTCATGATAAGGGAGGCAGCCGAATCCTGGGCGTCTGGTTTTGCGGCCCGAAAAAAACCTTCGTTTTCGACTCCCAAAACCAATCGACAAGAGATGGCCTAAACCTCCCAAACCGACAATTCGACGAACGTCGACATCGAAACGCCTATATTTCTCATTGAAACCCTCGGTGCGGGAATGCGGGACGATAAATAAGGCGCGAAAAGGCACGACGACGCACCGATGCACATGCACATCTTCGAACTTCTTCTGTGTCGCGCGGAAGCAATGCTGAAGCCGCTAGCATAGGCGCGAGGAAACTCGCTCAACGAGTCTGTAAAAGCATTAGGTAAATCTAGGTATGATGACACGCTTTAGTTTGCCACGTACGTGCCTTTACTGGACTTGAAGTATAGAGCCAGATACTGCGCGTCTGTACGTATCATTTTGTCCGGAAATTTAAATGCCGTTTGTGTAATAACGTACTAACTAAACGGCAATTACATTTCCGGACATAACGGCAAGTGAGCACGTATAACAGATAATAGCTCTTCAAAAGCAACAGCCGTTACAAATTCGGCAAGACAGAGTCGCACGCACAGCCACCTGAACACACACACCTGTGAAGAATGAAGAAGCACAACAACACGAACTCGACGACACACGATATAGCCAAACGTTCAGCAGACGTTGACAATACCATACGAGCCGTTGCTGCCAAAGCGCCCGTTGGCGGGATCAGGCCCGCAAGAAGCCCAGGTACGAGATATTTGAGACACCCCGAATCCCGCAATACATACATGATCTAAAGTTTCTTTAGGGATAATAGTGCCACCGCGTTGGAATCTCACGATATGTCATACATGCTCCTCGTATCATACCACAGCAGTATATAACGGTACGAGTGGGTGCGACATGCGACATTGCCTCTCTCTGCTTGACGAGTGTATACTGCGACGGCTGGCTGCTCATAGACAAAGCAGTCTACTATGGTGATACTTCGTAGATACGTCTCGTTCGTTGAGCTTCTCGAAACAGGCGGCAGAAGAAGAAAAAGTACGTAACGGAATCTAACATAAACCAACACGACGAGCACTTTTCATACAAAACAGCACGTACGTAACGTGTAAGTACCCGTACCACCACAGCAAGTATATACCCGTGGTTCCACCCTGCTGCTTACGGTACTTATTATACGAATACTACCACTACTACTACTACTACTACTACTACTACGAGTACCACTCCTCCTCCTGGTGTACCTGGTACGCATTTTTTGTAATGCATTATCTCTGTGTGGTAGCTTGTGACCACAGAGCGTGTTTCTCCTTGGGCGAAGAATCAGCACGGACAATGGGTGGGCTGGATGTCGACGAGTAGAAGAACCGTTTAATGTGAAGAACACACACACACTTATGATTTTGCTTCTCGATTGCCCGACCGAGTCCTAGAAGAACAAAAGAGTGTGAATGCTGCTGCTGTGCTGCGCGTGAAGAGGTGTTACTGTACCTACTGTGAGCTACGGGGGTAAAATACCGATAGCTCAGTAGGTACATACTGTGTAACACCAGCAAAGCAGTACCTGGTATATTTTACCCCCGTAGCTCAGTACAGTAGGTAACACCTGCTGCACATACACCATGCGATTGCGCTAACCCTCTTGGGACTTCAGAGGGGAAAATTGGCACTAAAAAGTGACGTGTAATACTTCCTCCAGCCCACATGTAAAGTCGGTTATGGGGTGCAGATCGTATCTCCCCAACGGAGGTGCTCACGATGCTATGGTTAGGTTTGTTGAAAAGACAAAATTGTGGAGACGCCAAATGAAAAACAAAAAACAAAAACGAGTCATGCTCACTGAGAATGTTTGGGTCGAAACTGACCATATTTAGACCGGTTTCGACCAATTTGTACCATTTTCGGCCGAATTTTGACGAAATTTTGCCTTTTGCACAATAAACAGAGGCGGCTACGAAACTAAGTGGTTTCGGACGAGGAGTATATATCGTCCATCAGTGATGAAGCGGAAACAAGGAAGGAGCAATTTTTGCGATTTTTTGCGTGTTTTGCAATTTTTTTCGGGTTTCCAATTTTCTACTCTGTTTTCCTGGAAAAGGAGCGAAATACGGCCTGTTTTGGGCCGACTGATTTTTTTTCGGCCGCTGGCCCATGCGGGAGGCTGCGCAAAAACAACAATAACAAAAAGAGGGTTTCAACTCAAAAAATGACTAAAGATTTCAAAAATAGCATCGCCAACGGCATCGGACACGGGTAACGGACACGGGTAAGGCCCCGTGTAAACATAACCAACCGACTTTACCTATGTGTTGGAGGGAGTTAGCTGTTGTTATGGTATTGCCCTGGACCGCAGTACTACAACGTAGCAATGGCAACACGTGGTTGGGAGATGATACAAAACTGGTCTCCCAGTTAAAGTTCTAGGAGTCGTACGGCCCGGGCGCAACGTGGTTCCTCCCCGTCCTGCTGGGCGCTCTCACGCTGGTCGTAGACGGTTGGCAACACCGACGTTATCGTTGGTTTGGCCGATATCTATTACGGGGGACCATAGTTAATAGGACCTACTGTAGACACAATAGGACCTACTCTAGACACCACAACCTATATGTTTCCCTACCTTTGCCAACAACATTTGGTCCATAGTTAATAGGACCTACTGTAGACACAATATGACCTACTGTAGACACCAAAACCCATATTTTTCCCTGTTTTTGCTAACAATATTTGGTCCTATTTACTCTGGTCCCCCGTAATAGGGCCCCCCAAAACAAAACAGGTTTCTTTGTGCCTGCTCATATTCTTCTCTCCAGACTACACTAATTATTGACTGTTTACAGCTTCCTAGTAGGCCGTGCATTTTTACCGAGGATATTCCGCGGTGGCAAGAAGGCCCGAGCCCACAAGCAGTGCGTGCAGCACAGCAGTCTACAGCGTGGAAATAGAGGGGGGGGAGCAAAAGTCTCTCAGCAGTGAGTCCACAGCGACAAGTATCATAACACGTCAAATCGGTCACATGAATATTTTTGTTACCTCGTACGGATTTTGAGTACGCACAACGACGTACACTATAAAGTGCGCGTGCACACAGTAGTACATTACAGGCGCAGATTAACGAAACAACTTTTTAATGTACTCGTAGTTCTCCTGAAGGCATTCATAGGTAGAGCCGCAAGCTAGAAGGCGCGTAGAGCTACACGCTACAAAACAGTAACAATATGGTACCGACAGCAGTTTTATTTACTCACTTAATTTTTGTTATTCGATTGTTAGAAATGTGTCAGTGGTGAGTTCGGCCTGTTTAGTGGTTGATGCTCGTCTTTGTAAGCTGCGTATTACGTCGAGCGCACGTGCTCTAGACTACAGTATAGGCCCGCGAATAAGAATGTGCCTAGTAAGAAAGTATTGCTCACTTTGGGCGGAAGCTAAGAAAATTGGAAATTGGACTAAGAAATCGTGCTCAGCGGTGAGCGCTACACTAAATCCTATATAATAGCCTATGCTGGAGGTTGTTCAAGGGTGGTGTCACAGCAAGAATCTGGGGCTCACTCCAAATAGGAGTTTCTTGTTGGCGGGCCTATACTGTATACCAGTAGTATATTTTGGTTCCGAATGTGTTTCAGAGTTTCTCCTTCCGTCGCCAAAGCGCGGGAGCGCGAGTAGGCAATATTCGCTGCATATCGACGGGAATGCTGAACCCTCTGCGCGATAAAGGTGAAGCCCCGAAACGGGGGGGGGGGAGAGATGGCACCTGTTGCTATAGCTTTGCCAGAAGAACTCTGTGGGCAAAACCGCCAACGAGTTGAGCTGGAAGAAATGCCACCAGCAACGGAACCGACTGACGATGATGATATGGTCGACGAAAACAAACGCCGACCTGCCGATGGGGCTTTGGTACGGACGGGACCATAACAATCTGGGGGTGGGGCCACCACTAACTGCTCGATGCCGTTTCCCTGGAAGATCTGCAGCAACGCGGGGAAGAAAGCACAATCAGCCGCAGCTGTCTAGTGGACGTGTACGCGCGCGTCGGAGCATTCGCGTGTTAAGTCGTTGTGATTTTCGATATGTCCGCCTTGGGAGAGCACCGGCCGAACCGGGATCTGACGACGTCAAGTTCACTCCCCTGGGCGATTAACAAGCTGTGTTATGTTCTGCAGGCCCTGCTGCACGCGCGGGATGTCCACATCAAGGGGTGACAGAGGTGTTCGCGTTAATGGAGAGCGATGGCATAACCCTCTTCTTGCTCCCGTGGCTGATTGCGTACAATAGGCGAGGAGACACAAGGCCGAGGAATGCCGCTCATGACGTTTAGAGGAGGCTAAGCAGGATCGTACGCCGTCAGTAGCGGGTCACTCCGCGGGCCGGGCGAACAGTCGTAGCACGCATCCTCTCCTGGCCGAGTCGCAGCATGCACCCACTCCGGGCAGAGTCGCAGCACGCAGTCTGGCAATTCTCACCCGACGACCATGCCACCGTCTCCGCGGCGGCGGCGGTGGTGGTGGTGTTGGCGAGGGCCACTGGAGGAGGCAAAGCACGATCGTGCGTCGTCAGTGTGTCGCTCCGTGGGCCGGGTTCAAGTCGCAGTATGCATCCCCTCCTGGCAGAGTCGCAGCAAAACTCTTGGTGACCAAATTCCCACCCGAAGACCACGCCGCCGTCTCGCGGCGGTGGCGGCGGCGGCGGTGGTGGCGACAGCAGCAGCGGCGGTGGTGGTGGCGGCGGTGTCGACGAGTGTCACCGAGGGAAAGAGAGGAAATGCTCCCCATGGCTCCCGGACGACGAGGACGCCTCCGAGGCAGGTGCTCTTCAACGTTATCAGATTCGGCGGCGTTCTATCGGGTCCCGGCAGCGATAGCTAACGATTCGTGTACCTCCAATCCAATATCCACTCACCAACATAGGGTGAGAGAATTTTGACAAGAACATGACAGCCTTCTGGCGGAGAATCGTCCACAGTCCTGACCCGTTCCCAGCGGATTTTTGGAAGCTCTTGTTTTTGCAGTCTAGCCTTATCGCGCAGACGGAAAAGTGTCGACAGGTCTGCTTCGGCATGACACGCGGTTCATACCGCAGGGGCAATGCGGCAGTAGAGACAACCGCGGCTGGAGGAGGTCAACCGCGAGGGGAGGCAGTCCGGGTTCGCCGTGCCCGGAGGAGTCGAGCATGCGGGGTTGAAGGCATGCGCGCTACCGTCGCGAGACGGGAAAATTACTCAATATCACGGACTGCCCCAACTCAATCAACAGCACGAATGTGTTTGCGGAGGGGGCTAACTGCGTGCCAGCACTCAACGTCGTTTGTGGTCAAGTACTAAGGTAAACGAGATCAGCTGATGTGTAAAATCGGATGGACTCTTGCGAGGGGGGGGGGGGGGGCACCGGACGATCGGTTGCTCCGGAAGGGTGCAGAAAGGGAACCCTATGGGACGGACGATCTTCTGTTTATCGTTGCAACCAGATCTAGCGTTTCCGTGCGGAGTTCGAGGGGTGAAGGAGTTGAGGCCTTCACGTACATGGACGGTACATCCCTCGTCCTCGTGGGTCGACGGCAAGCACGTTCAGCGCCATACCCTTCCTCCGGCGCGACCTCGGCTGAATCGGCATCGTTGTCAGCCCCACCAAGACCGGGGCGCTATAATACCTCCGAAAGGGCACGTTTCGACGGCAGATCTTTTTTCGCTCCAGGCAAGTGTCGGTGTCCCCGAATCGCGGAAGAGGGAGGGGCGGCAGTAGTGGGTGTCCCTATCGGTGCCGAAAAGTATGCCGAAAAGCGCGCGGTGGCGGGGGCAGTATGGGACGGACGAGCGGATTGCCTGGCAGGCATGCCCGACGAACAAGTAGCCGCCCTTGTTGCCACCGAAGTTCTCGGGCAGAGAACCAGCAGCTACCTCGAGCGCGGCATGGTCACGGGTACGCCCCTCGAAGCATGCAATAGAGCCGACAACGGGGTGCAGTGGATTTATGAGCACAACCTCGAGTTACCGGAACCCACCGAGTCATAATCGTTCTTTGAGGAGGGATGTCTGGGTGGTCGACGAACGCTGAGCCCCCACCAGCAGGCCTCAAGCGCGTTCGCTAGCAGGAGCGCCGGGGTTGCCGTCGGCAGAAGCGAAAAGGATGTCCGTATCCATTGGGAGCAGGGTTGACATTTTACCGGGGAGGTCCTGGCGTACCTCACGGGCTCTGTTATATTTAGCGAGTGAAGACTGGGTTACCTGAACCCGGGATCACCAAACCGGCTCGAAATAAGCCTGCGGGAGAGTTGCGACACATGGAGGCTCCCAAGAATATATATGGCCGGCATCGGCCCCGGATCATGGATGGGGTGGGGCCTCGACGAAGAGAAGGATACCGCCCTAAGACCTCCGCAAACCGAGATGCTCGCGGCGCACGACACAAGGACCACAACCCCCCGCAAGTCCTACAACAACTAGGAATGTTGGTTTGCCGTGTCGGTCACGCCGCGCACGACGCTGCTCTAGGCCAGCTACCCGAGACAGCAAGCCCGCCCGAACCGAACCGAAAAAATCACTGTCAATAGAAGGACATGAGACAAGAGCCTTAGGCAAGGACCGTCGCAGGAGCCTCTCAAGGGCGCGCGCTACCGCCTGCCTCCGAGCGCGACCAACGAACTGCCTTCGAGTCATCTCCACGTCAGGTTCGTGCGAGAATGTTGGGCATCCGAGGAGTATGTGGCGCCAACTTCCCCGTGCTGAAACGCAGTGTACATAGGCACACGCCGCGCAAGACTATGCAGAGGCTATATCGACTGCATACGTGCCTACCAGGCACCATAATTCTTTAACATGCGCTGTAGAACTCATTTTGAGTCATAGTTCTCCCCTGACTCCTTGCCCAATCCTGTACGGTACGTTCAGTGTTGTCATGATGAGCGTTGACCTGCACATCGTCGGGGTGGAGTATTCTTTCTTTTTTTTTCGCGCAGCAAACGATGGCCCTTCTTACCCTCTACGGACAGAGGACGCGTGATAGAGGTTGCACTTTTTGGCTTTTTTGTTTCTGAATAACGGGGCTCCTTAACCCAAAATCGTCCGAATGTCATTCTTGTTTAGCAATATGAGTTTTATTTAGTGCCTAGTCCATGGGATTTCTCATCGGTCTGCCCTTCCAGTTTACTCAAAAACAGTTTGCGGGTGTGGTATGGAGCTCCTAAAGTGCAGAGCCTCAGAAAAAAACATCTCTATCGTAGCATGGGTCCCCAGGCGACATTTCACCGGCGATCCAAGGTGATGACGCTGTTGTTGTTGTATCGATCCCAGGCGAAGATGCCCCAGCGATCCCAGGCGATAGAGTAATTATTTCTAATACGAGAGCCGCTCACACTTGTGGCCCTACCGCCGTGGGGGCGGGGGGCGCTCTTATTCCCTAGTACAAATATAAACTATCACCACGTCTTCCCGAACTATCTCACGAAGTGCAGTACAGCTACCACATCCATCCCTGATAATTGCGGGGGGTCGTTCCTCGTTAACCCCTTCAGAGCCGGGAACGTTTTTCGGGGACAAAAGTATACTTACTTGTAAAAAGTGTGGAATACGTTTTGGGGGGGTAGCAAAAGGGTTAAGGGCATACAACTCCCCACCGACGCAACAAAAACCAGCGCCTGCGTGCTACTTACTGCCTCACACAAACTCCACAAAATAAAAAAAAACACGATCGCTGCTCTCGTGGTGATGGTTTGCGCGCCGGTCATGGGTCTCCGTGTGCTGTCCTGCTGCCGTTCTTATTGGCCGCCTCGTCACCATACTTAGCCCACTCGGCCCGCTCCTTCGCATGTGCACTCGTTCCCGTTCAATTCCAGTCCAGTCGGTTCCTTTTTTTTCCCAACGTCCTCTCGCAGCTTTGCGGTGCTGATCTGAAAAACAAAAAATCTCGTTCCGGGTAGGTTCAATCCGTCTTTTCCCGCCCGTCGGCGCTCAGCCTCTCTCCTGTTTCGTCCGTCGATTCCAGCCTCCTGACGGCGCAGTTCCCTCTATGCAAGCCTAGACTGTGCCGTAGTTTGGTGCCTGGTGGCACCTGCCTCCGCGCGCGGGCGTCCTGAGCGTGCACTGCTTTGCTGCTTGGCCGCTGCTGCCTCAGAAAGACGCGCGAATCGTAGGTGTCCGTGCTTGACACACCAAGCACGACCCAACTCTACCGCCACGCCGACGCCTCGCGGCCACACTCAACAGCAAGAATAAGGTAGCATCACTCCTTGAAGACGAGTCCGGCCTGACACTCGCCAGAAAGGCCTACTCCATCCGCTACAAGCCTGATAGGGCATGCCTCGCAGCATGCCTTGGCACGCCTCGCAGCATGCCATGCCGAGGCATGTACCATACCGTAAGACGGTGACGCGATGCTCGTACCAAATTACAATCCCTCAGTCGAGAAGCCCTGATCCGACAAAATTCGGCGGAGATGTGATACATAATACGTGGAACGCATGTATAACAATCTTGATGGTAGCACCCGCCCAGCAACGTTTAACGAATATTTACGAATTATCCCGGAGGCACACAGCGGTAAGGGCCTGTCTTAACGAGGAACTTTTAAATTTGGAATGGAATAATACATTTTCGAAATTGTATTGAAACTCTTGAAAAGTACTCCGTACGACTTTGGGTCCTATATCGAGGAATGACGTACGAGTACGAGAGTATCGTGTTCTAAAGTTCGAATCACGCACAAGGTCTTGCGTGTTGCAGATATATCCTTTTCGACGAATAATTATCCTGTGGGATAGACACCTCGCCAGTAACTCCCGTCGCCCATTACTGATCGGAAAAATAACGGAATATATATGTAGGTTTTCCCGTCTATCATGGTGGGGTCCTATTTACTATGTATGGTCCCCGGTAGTATTAGTGGTATACATATTTGTATGGTGGTGTCGGGGTCCATTGCCCTTTTTTACTGCATGCCCGCAAGTCGTCACTCTGACAGCACTCTTGGCAGCAGGCATGTTCGATTCTGTGTTCACGACTATCGTGCGTTCCGTGGACAGTGCAGGCAGCATTCCAGACAGCAACCGCTGTAGCCACAGTAACCACGAGTTGGTTAGTTGCGGGCACGGACGGGGGGGGAACTCTTTGTGCTATATGCTGTAGTTGAGTGGATACCCGCGGCCATGTTATTAACAGTTCAGTTTGCACGTTGGTTTCACTTCAGTTGTGCGGCTTCTTCGTCTCTTCTTGCGTTTCAGGTGGGAAAGCGTCGTGCTTTCCCGGCCGAGTTTCGGTTTTGTTTCTCGGAACTTCCTGTGTGACGACGGACTCTAGATTTTGATCAAGAGTTAATGTGTGAATAACAACAACAACAACAACAACAACAACAACAACAACAACAACAACAACAACAATAACAACAACAACAACGTATGCGCTTAATAGTAGCGTCGGTAGAAAAGCAGAGTTCGACGCGAGTCGACGAGGGAAGAAAGTGCTGAACTGTTCTCGCGATAAAAAACAAAGCACGTACCATAGGTATTCGGGGAGGAGGGAGAAGAGCCTGCTTGGTGACCTCGGATCTGACTTACGACTAGGGAGGGAGAAGGAGAAAGACGAGTGAAGATAATAAGTGGGAAGATCTAAAGAAAAAAGCACCACCGTGTCTTGATCTGCAACTCTGTGGATGGATGATACGTATGGTACGGCCTATGCGTACGCAGCAGGAGGAGTGGTCATTTACAAAAAATCGCCACAGCCGTCGTTCTCTCGGTATCTCGGGCATTGCCCCGGTCGAACCCTTGCATATATGTATTTTTCTACTACTACTACTACTGCTTGTACGCACCCGGCGAAGTGCGGGAAGACCTTCCCACACTCACCAAGGTTGAGCGCCAACGGATCACTGCAGGCGAGAGAGCTCGTATATAGCTGCAAGACTTCTTCAAAGGGGCGCTTGTTTCGGTTTTCGCGTCTCAAATGAGGCTCCCGTGTATTCAGATGAATATAATGCTGGACTCGAAGAACACACAGTACTACTGGGGACCATAGTTGATAGGACCTACTGTAGACGCAAGAGGGCCTACTGTAGACACCAACACCTATCTATGTTTCCCTACTTTTGCTAACAATATTTGGTCCATACTGCTAGTTAATAGGACCTACTGTAGACACAACAGAACCTACTGTAGACTCCAAAACCTATATATTTCCCTATTTTTGCTGACAGTATTTGGTCCTATTTACTATGGTCCCCCCGTAAACAGCTAAAGGTTTATTCAGCCGATCGCCCGCAACAAATGCACCACCGGATCTCCGGTGGGGCCGAAAACCAAAACCCAACCAAGCCGGTGTAATTTTGATACACTCCCCCTCCTCCTTTCTTGCACGAGGATCCGTCGTCGCAGCAGTAGCAGCAGCAGCAGCAGCCGCAGCAGCAGCAGCAGTAGCAGCAGTAGCAGTAGCAGCAGTTGTATAGCAGTAGAATCAGCGGTATGTTTCCCCGTAATATGTACCAGGTATACAGTATACAAGTAGGGTAAAATATGCTAGGAGGCTGGTCTTTTTTTTGGGCCCGCCAAGGTCTCTTTTGGCCTTAGGCCTTGAGGCGTGCTATTAATAGGATAGAGGTGCACCGGTTTTTTTTCTGAGGCTCCTCTTTTTAGGAGCTCTGTACTTCATTCACCCACACAATGGTTTTGAGTCAACCAAAAGGGCAACCCGATTGACAAAACCATGACCTAGGCATACAAAACAATCAGAGAAAAACAGGAAACGACGCCCTGGCGATTTTGGGTTAAGGAGCTCCGTCATTCAGAAACAAAAAAAAACATAAAGTGCTACCTCTATCGTAGCACGCGTCCCTTTTAGTACTGCAGTGTACATAAACCAATATTTGATTATCATTCCCAGTGACATTTTGTCCCCAAAACGGGACTGCTCTCTTAACAGTAGTACCAGGCATACAGTCCTGAAGGGGTTGACACATGCAAGAGGGTGGTCAGCCAAGGAGTCAGAATGCGGGTCTCCTGTAACGGGGGACCATAGTTAATTGGACCTACTGTAGACACAAGAGGACGTACTGTAGACACCAAAACCTATATATTTCCCTATTTTTGCTAACAATATTTGGTCCATAGTTAATAGGACCTACTGCAGACACAATATAACCTACTTTATACACCAAAACCTATATGTTTCCCTATTCTTGCTAACAATATTTGGTCCTATTTACTATGGTCCCCCGTTCTAGTATTAATAGTAGTGCGTGCTGAAAACGCGAGTTTCGTTGCGAGCACAGATTTTGCCAGGTATTTTTTTTCCACGCGCGATTATGGCACAACTGCCGGCCATGGTTGATGTTCGTCCATGTTAAGGCACCAAAAAAATGTTTCGATTTTCCGTACATATTTAGCGACGCGCGTTAACAGCACAAAAAATGGTTGAATTTTCGTCCATGGTTTATTTAGTCTAGAGGCACCGAAAAAACGTTTTGATTTTCTCCGGTACATACCGTACACGTTTTGCGGCCTGTGGACAAAAAAAACATCTGTCAAAACCCCGTGGCTTGCCGGTACGGCAATGAAACAACGAAGAAGATGACGGGAGTGTCGCTCGCGCAAAAGAGCTAACTGAAGGCAACCCTCCGAAAGAAGCAACGAGCCCTGATCGCCGCTGCGGCTGCCGCTACTGCTACCGGTGTACACACCAAACACCACATCCATCAAATTACAGTAGCTCATTCCATGCTGTCTCTAACCTCCAGCACATGCACAAGTGTCTGTTGGAGCGTCGCCCTCTCTGTCACCGTTTTGCTCTGCTTCCTTCCCTCCCTTGTATATAGGGCCGTGATTAATGAAGAACTTGTTTGTCCTACGACTTTCCTGATTTTCCTGATTTTTTTTTTTCGCGCGATTTTTTTTTTATATTCCCTGATTTTCCTACGAGTATTTATTTTTTCCTAAAACGTGGACTTGAATTGAAGCCTTCCTAATAATTTGCCCTCTGCTAAATTTCCTGAAATAAAAAACCAAACTTAGGAAAAGTCAGGCGATTCTGGAGAATAGAGACAACATGGAATTACCTAAAAGACGGCGGATGGGATTTTTTTTTCCTTTAGATAACAAAATACCCCCAAATGTCAGTTCTCGACATTAAACAAGATTTACATCTATTATGGGGGACCATAGTCAATGGGACCTACTGTAGACGCAATAGGACCTACTGTAGACACCAAAACCAATACAATTCCCTATTTTTGCCAACAATATTGGGTCCATAGTTCATAGGACCTACTGTAGACACAACGTAACCTACTGTAGACACCAAAAGCTATCAATTTCCCTATTCTTGCTATCAATATTTGGTTCTGTTTACTTTGGTGCCCCGTAATAAAGGTTTTAATCGCATTTATGTATTAACACTTTCGCCAACGTGAGTTAATCGGACTTTTGGATTTTTTTTACGTAAAACATATTTTTCGACATTGCGCTCCCGAGGGCGCAATCAATACTTTCAGTCGACGCTCACTCACCCTGTTGTTGTTGAACCACAGGGTGGTGAGGGTGGGTATGGCCGGGCAGCCCTTGATATCCTCCAGGTTGTTCTTGTCCAACACCAGCGTCTGGAGCGAAGGGAAGCACTGGAGATTCGCAAAGGACCTGGCACCGAGCAAGAGGCCCGCGAGCGACAAAAATATAGGAGGGGAACCCAGCATCCGGATCAGGGCGCGCGGGCACGAGGAGCCGACGATGAAAAAAAAACGACAAAAGATAAATAAGCCCGAGCGAGACAAAAAATCACAACGCCTTTCTTCGAGCTCTTATCCTGCACCAGGTACACGCGAACGAAAGGGTGCGTTCGCGGGAAGAGCGGGAAACATGTGCCGTAGATAAGTGGAAACTCGTGAAGAGCGAGCCAGCGATACCGCAAGTGGCCGTACGATTAGCCAGGCGCGGCCCAACCGCTAAAGCAGCATATAGATAGCGTGTGGGTCCGGGTCAGAGACAAACCGTCTACTTTTTCGCCCACACGCTGAGGCGCGTCGGGCGTGACAGGCGCTTCGGAGCGTGTCCCAGCAACAAACCCAGTTACTTCTCTTTCTGCCCTCCTTGTGCTCCAGCTGTGTTTTTCAAACTTTGGTCGCGCTTTGGCTGCGCTTTCGACGCGCTTTGGCTCCGCGTTCGCCGCGCATTGACCGCGCTTTGGCTGCGCTTTGGCTGCGCTTTTGCTGCTCTAGTTTTTTTCGCTGGCAGCGCTTTCGTCAACGCGAATAATACGTACTCACGATAGGTCGCACTCCGTGAGGTTGAGGCTGGTCACGAAACGCCCCTCCGCTAGAGCCAGAGACTCTACAAAAGCAAGCAGCACACGAGACAGACAGCACGAAGAACGTCGAAGGGGGTGGGTCGGTTACGGTTGTCATCGTTAATATTATGTTAAGAATGCTCGGTGCACACGGCGCCAGAACAGTCTTCGGTTTTGAGGGCTGATTCCCACTTCTTCGACACCATGATTGGAGGCGTTTTTGATGAGCGTTATAACCCCTTGTGGGGCCCTGGTATTATACAGCGACCAAAAAAGCGAAAGTAAAAGCAGGGATGTACCGGAACCTCACCCAAACTTAGCGACTGTGTACGAGACGAATATAACTACAGTAGCCCTAACCCTAACCCTAGCTCGGGGTTTCCAGGTCGGGGTTAGGGTTCAGGTCGGGGATAGGGGTAGATTTGGACCTGCGGGCAGGAATATAGTTTTACCAGCATCAACAGTATCGGTATACGTTAATAGCTCAGGCAGTCAGACGTTGGATGCTTCCATTTTTCGTTCTTGCGCCACTCCCCCACGTATTTCCCGGAGATGAAACTTGTATTGTATAAAACTGTACACCCCGGACAGCTCATGAGCTAGCTCATCTATCGTGTACCAGGGTATAGCTCATGCACTCAAAACATGTGCAGATGAGCTACTTGCTATAGCTCAAGCCGGGGAAAACATGTGTAGCTCAGGTAGCTCCTATAGCTCATCCCGGGGACAACGAGCTATAATAGCTCATGTAGCTCCTACAACTCATCCTGGGCAAATATGCGCAGGTGAGCTATCATCTATAGCTCAAGTTTTGAAAACATGAGCAGATGAGCTATCGCCTATAGCTCACGCAGGAAAAACATGTGCAGACTAGCTATAACCTACCAGGTATACACGTAGCTCATCCCGGGAAAACACAACCATAGCTCATGTACGTAGCTCATTGTAGTTTTTCCCGAGCAAAACATGCATGTGCTAAAATGTGCGGCTGAAGCTCCACCGTCCGGGACAAGTGCGAATGTCAGCCTGGGTTTTATAGGGGTTTGATCCTCATCGTCCACATCGATCGCCTCGTGCGTGGGGTACACATCCATCCACAGAAGGGTCGGCTTGCTCGCACGCGTGCGAGCTCTTCTTGTGGTGTGTGCGTGAGACCCATGCTACTTCCATGATGTTTTTTCTGAGGCTCTTCACTTTAGGAGCTCCGTATCACACCCGAAAGCCGTTTTTGAGTAAACTGGAAGAGGGCAGCCCGATGAACAAACCCATGGACCAGGCATCAAAAACAATCATATTGCTAAAACAAGAATGACATTCCGATGATTTTGAGTTAAGGGGCCCGGTCATCCAGAAACAAAAAAGCCAAAAAGTGCAACCTCTATCGTAGCACGCGTCGTGACAGCTGTCTGAGTTGTCGTAAAAAGACTCGCT
This sequence comes from Costaria costata, assembly GCA_036873775.1. Lineage (NCBI taxonomy): Eukaryota > Phaeophyceae > Laminariales > Agaraceae > Costaria > Costaria costata. The sequence continues at coordinate 14,689 of JAYJME010001779.1, forward strand.
GCTCGCTGCGGGCCTGATCCACGGCCGGAGCACCGCTAGAAGAGCCGCTGCCCGTGTGATGGGCATACTATTGCTACGAGTAGGCGTGTTGTGGTGTGGTATTGTGCTGCGTGCGAGCTCTTCTTGTGTGTGCGTGACAGCTCGTGACAGCTGTCTTGAGTTGTTGTAAACCGGTATTGCCTGCTTTGAATTAAACAGGTGTGAAGTATGTTCAGAACCGAAACAGCTCCGATCTCATTCGTGCATAAAAAACTTCTGGTTGTTTGTGTTGATGTCGCTCGGGCGCTTATTATACATACGTATTTCTATTTGTCATCATACGAAGTATGAAATACGAATTATGAGGTAGCTCATTTGTCGTTTATAGCCCACGCCTTCTAAAGATGTGCAGATGAGCTTTCCTCTACCCGGTATATATAGCTCAAGCTTTGAAAACATGTGCAGATGAGCTATATCGCCTATAGCTCAAGCTTTGAAAACCTGTGCAGATGAGCTATCGCCTGTAGCTCAAGCCGGGGAAAAGATGTGCAGCTCATGTAGCTCCTATAGCTCATCACCAGACAAATGAGCTTAGGGCCCGTTTTAACGAGGAAAAAAAATGAATTGAATTCATCTTTTTTCAATTGAATCGAAAACAATTTGGCTCTTT
>JAYJME010001780.1:0-15336 GCA_036873775.1 Costaria costata
GTGGGAGTGGGAGGGAGGGGGCGGGGGAGCATGCAGAGGGGGTAAAATCGGCCACAAAATGCCAGGAGTACATACTTACCGTCGACGGCCGAAAAGCAAAAGCATCCCGCACCTGGTAAGGGGAGCCGACGTATCGAATGAAGCCGTCTCCGATGGTGTGAGGCTTGTGAAAGTGCCCCGAGAACGTCGGCACCCCGTCGGGAAAGGCCGACCGTGGGATGCCCGAGTGGGACGAGACCCCGTCGTTCATCGACGCCCCTCTGATGTTCACGTGACAGAATATCGCCCTGCGCGAGAGGGGCCATATCCATGAAGCAGCGACAGGCGAGTCACGATTGGCGAGGCACCCGGTCATTACCGCGCAAAATTCAACAAGAAACGAGCGCGGCCAAGGATGGAAACAACAGATTTATAGAAACACGAACCGAAGCGTGGAAAAAATGACGACGTTGGGTCGTGCTCAGAAGAGGTGGGGGTGGGGGCGCGATAATAGATTTTCCTCGCGGTACCCAGCTTCCCAGCGGCACCGAGGTACCCAGGATCAGCAGCGCTCTTTGCTACGGTACAATACTCAACGTGCCCCGAGAGCTATGCCCGAGGCAGCAGCATCTGCAACCAGGACATCCAAGCGCACACGCGCGCGTGTGTTCAATTTGGCATATTTGGGACTTTTTTGGCCTTGAGGATGGAGCGGAGCCCGACGCAGAATGTTTATTTTCTGCCCCGTCAAGGACAACTCCTTCGTCAGGAAGTTCTCTTACCGAGCGCCCCGAGCCTCCTCACTACCCAGCAGGGTTGTCATAGCCTCGTTGTTCCTCCGATGGGGGATCCACAGAGCGTTGAGGAAGAGCGTTGGCTCGGAAAGAACGAGGGCCTACCGGAGTGGAGACGTCCGCGAGTGGGATGCGAGTGGGACAAAGAAACGGGCATGTGCTATTAATATAAGTATCGAGTATGGCGGCCGGAAACCAATCGGCAGGCACATGACACCGCATCTCGCGTACAGCGACGTGCCTCTCTTCCGATGGGAAACGCCTTCCACAAGTCACCAAGAAGCTTCAAACAACCAAGGCGCGAGGAAAAATGCCGCTGTCGGTAAGTTCTTCGCTAAGGCCTCACACGCTCCCAACCGCCGTCTGTCTCCCAAGCTCCTGCTGTAATCCCTGCAGGCAAGATATGGGCTAGACCCCCCCCCAAGGCCCGCTTATCCCATACGCGCGAAAGGAGCCCCCCTGTATTCGTCCGCAGCCCAAACCAACCTGGTTCGGATCAGAGAAGGCGAACTGCAGAGGGGTGAGGGCATGCACCCCACCGCCAAGGGTAACCTGGTCGTGGTTCCCGGGGATCATCACTACCGGCCGCGTCCAAGTTGCCAACCGGTTCATGATCGGCACGAGCAGGTCCACCTAGATATTGTTGTTGTTGTTGTTGTTGTTGTTGTTGTTGTCGCGACCGGGGTGTCGAAAGTAAAACGGGGGCGGGCAAGGGGAGGGAGAAGGGGGGGAGGGTGGGTGCGTACGCGGGTGCCATGATCGAGTAAGATCCTATTTATCCTGTCTCCTTGTCATCGAGTCACGCCGACTTGATCCAGAGCAATGATACTGCGAACATCTACAGGGCAGAAACAGTACCGCCCCCGCCAATGAAGAAGTATCTCTCGTATTGGAACCTTTCCATGGCAAAGCGCGCGCCGCTGTCACCAACCCCTGCGGCAATCAACCGTGACTAGCAGTTTTCGATGTGGTCACGAACACGCCCCCGTCCATCCAACGCGGAGTCGAACGCCACATCATTGAAACATGAACTCCAACGACGGCTGGCCTTGTCCCGGTGAGCAACCAATCGCCCGCGTTCTGTGTGTTAAAACAGTCGCAAGATCTCTGCGGCGCATTTGCAGCCAAAACGGGGGCAGTTCTCACCTTGAGAGATCCCCGGGCGTGCCAGAAATCGCCAAGGAACGCGATCCCACAAGCCGGGCGTTTCATCGCCTCGGTGTTCACGCGGTCGAGCACCTGACGTGGCAACATCGATGTCATTGCGAATGTATTTAGCTTCTCTTGTCGATCACGAACAAAAAACGCGTCGGTGCGGACGACGAGGGCCGAGCAGAACCGTCTGTTGGATTGCCTACCGCGAAGCAACGCTGTACGACCCGGCAATTTCCACCCGGCGGCATCTGACGGGATGCACACCACAAGCTGTGACGAGCATTTCCTAAGTGCAACAAACGACAATACTTGGCCGTGTCGCACGGTACGATGGGTAGTCCCGACACCTGTCGGAGGCACGGTGGGCATGAAAATTCTCTAAAATCAACCGCAGCGGTGTCTTGGGAACGAATTTCCGGCCCCAAAAACGAATGAAACTCGTGACGAGGGCCACTCGGTTTCAACGCCACCTATTCCCTCCGCCTGGCCGGCGCCGCAAGGCCGCAGAAGCCACGCCGAGATATCCGAGCCGTCGGGCGAGAGCTCGGCAACCGCTGTCATCATTGCGAGAACCCTTGACAGACTTCTCCATCCCCATCCGCTCTTCGGCCTCTCTACCCCTGTGGCCTGCAGGGAAGCGCCGAAAGTACGTACAAAAAAGCTCACCTGCAGTGCAACGTCCAGCGAGCTTGGACTGACGTGCAGGTCAGAGAATACCATCCACTCCTTCATCTCCGCGTGATCCAGACCTTCAGCGCTCATGGAGCGAATCGCAACCGCTCCCTCTGCCGCCGGCGGCGCCGGCAAAAACGATTGCCCCAGCAGCGATGGCGGCGATACTGCTGCTGTCGTTGTTGCTGTTGCCGCTGTTGCTACCGCTGTGCCTTTAGCGATATCGGCGGCGGTGGCGGTGGAGGTGGAATCGCCGTTCGCTCGGCGGCCGGTTTCTTTCAGAGTCGAATGCAGTCGTTTGTTCTTGGCGGCCGTGGCGGCCGAAGGAATCGCAGTCGCCGTGGCCGCTGCTGAGACGTCCTCCGAGGACGAACCGTAAGCGCTGCCCAGAGGCTCCATATTGAGCCTTCGCGTCGAAATGGAACGGCTCGAAGAAGCCGCACCGGTTTCGTTTCTGTTGGAGCCACCCTGCCCCATCGCCCTCCCTTCGTGCCCGTTGCCGCTACTGCTGAGTGCTGAACCCGTAGCGGTGGCATCCCGTTCCCCCCCGCCCCAGCTTTCTAACAAATCGACCACCCACCACCCCCCGGCTTTCTTGCCGACGACAGTGCCGAGACGGCCTGTGTCTCGCAGGCGGACGCGCATCCCAGCCGCGATTTCAGCACCGTTCGTCGTCGTCGGCTCCTCTGTCCGAGCGGCGGCGGTGGTTGGTGGTATCGTCGACGCGTCACCACCGTCTTTGGATCTCATGGCGGTTGCAAGGCCACGCCGTCGGATTCGTCTGTATGGTGCCGCAGTGCTTGCGTTCGGCCCTCGGTCCGCCATTGTCGACAGCAACAGCAACGGTAGTCGATCATGTTGCGGCCAAGAGGCTTCCCGAGGAAGGGTGCAAAGAGGAGCAGCAGCACGGCGGTGACGCTTGCTACGTCCACTTCTTCCGACATTGAGATGTGAGCACTCGCGTGTCGGTGGCTGGCCAAGGAACGCGCGCCTTCCGGGCTTGACGAAGGCCTGTACGGCCGTCGTCGAGGAGGACCCTGCTCCGAGCTTGAAGAAGGCGAGCCACGCGACGCACATCGCTGAGGTTTGAGAGGTGAAGGGCGTCATTTCCAAAAGCAAGCAGGGACGTCTGCAGCACGGTCTACGAAGGGAGGGAAGTGAACAGAAGAGACCGGCCGGTGCATTGGTCATGCGGTCGACTCTTTCGCAGAGAGAGAGAGAGAGGAATGGCTGGCGAACTTGAAAGAGAAGCGTCTGTGCACCCTCTGGTACGATTCTGCTCACATGTATGATATGATACGTACTCGACCTTTCTTCGCGAGCAAAAGTTTGAAACTTTGCTTGGTGTACAGTGAGCTTCCGACCCCTGGTGTACGATCGTGAGAACGGGAACACCACAAAGGCCATTCGTAGCTACATTCTAGCAATACTGTGAACCGTGGTTCTATCTGCTACTAACCTTCAGGAGAAGCTCGCATGGCAAGGCCCACTCTCCACTCTGTGTCGGGTTGGTGTACCATCAATAATGATTGATGTTGGGGTTTCCACAAGGTTCCGATAGGATGTAGGTTCTCGAAAAACCAAAAACAAATCTGAGATGTGCTACTCGTAGCTGCCAGCCGCAGTGCAGCTCGCTTGCTTGTGCTGTTCCGAGTCTGCTAACCACGGAGGTCGAGCTTCACGTGTTCGCGCCTACGCCACGAACTATCCTTGGGTTGGACATCCGTCGGCACTCAAGGCAAGAGGACTTAGACAGCAGTGGTAATCAATGAGTCGCACCGTGCGTGCAGTGCGCCAGGGCGCCGCAACGCAACACATGCCATGTGAACATGTGAACGGCACATGTTTCGCAGCACCCCATACGTTCACAAGTAAATACGCAAGGGTTAACTGCTCGGACTCTGGACTCTGTTCATATGACATGATAGTAGCGATGCTAGTAGAGCTCCACTGACTACGAGTACGGAACTGCTGTATGGCCTCAGGTAGAACAAGAGCACAGGTCACAAATCCTACTACCCGAAGAACACTGCACAGCTGGGCGCACCTCGCCTCACTCTTGACTCTTGACTCTTGATCCAGCGCGCGCTTCTGTCTGGCCTTGTGGTTTGTCTGTTTGATCCACTCAGGAGAACCGATCGACATTTTTATACGGACGGGCACGATGATGCGGAGCGCTAGCGTTGGAGCGTTGCCACCGCTGTTGCTTCTCTTGCTGCCGCTGCTGTGTGCTGCGTTCGTTCAAACCTCGTCGTTTCTCTTGCAAGGACGGGGGACAATAGTAAGCCATGAAGCCGGCTCTGGAAACAAGCTGCCGTTCAGAAGTCGCCACGCGACTCGGGCCGCAGAAGGGACTACGACGATGGGACTTTTCTCCCTCTTTTCGTCTGGGACGAAGGTGGGTACCTGTACGTACGCAGACAACTCGTGCCACCCTTTTGGAAGCTTCGTACCACACGTCCGACCGACATAGCATGTTCTACGTATTCCGTCTAGATCCTAACCTGCAGCTATGAGATGTAGATGTTATGCAGGATCTGTACGAATGGTACAGATCCAACCCGAGAAACCTGTCCTAGACCATGCAGATTATAAGGCTAGGTCATACAGACCAGGGAATAGATCTGCCCTCAAAGATCTACAGTAGATAATCAAGTGGAAATCAACCATCTGCCCGATGTGTGGAAGCTACCTACGAGTATTGATAGACTAGACTGTATCTGGTACGTCGCATGAGATGCTTGTTACATGATGAGTGGTCTTAGGTCGCGATTTATTAATAGTTTGGGCTGGAACTATTTGTAGTTTGGATCTGTCGGGCATACTTCCGAGGTCACGCTCTCGCCATCGTAATATTATTGGGCGCCGATCGTTCTACATATAATACGTAGATTACGACCTGAATCGATAGCAGCTCCATATGCTTATGATACGGGCCTGATAGGGTGACACCTGGTGCCTGGTAGGCGCTTTCAAAAGTTGTGTGCTTTTGCCGCCGCTGCTGGGAAGAGGAGCCCAAACTTTGCATTGGCAGTTGCTGTGGTGTACACGGCCCACGCTGGTTGACCTTCGGCGTTTGGGCGGGCAGACGCTCTAACCCACGGTGGAAGTACGATTTATTTATTTTTTAAGTGCGCCCTCCTCGACGTTCCGATCGTACAGTAGAAGTTTTGCGAGTTGCTGTTCAACTATCGCGAACTCCTCTTTCTCGATGCCAAGACAGCTTGTATTCCCGCCGTGTTTCAGCGCAGCCACCTTGGCTCTATATATGTTTGCCGTCAGTAGGTGACCGCTCGCTCTAACGCAAATCGCTCTCACGCAAATCGCTCCGCAGGCGGCCAAGAAGACGGACACTGCGGCTGCGGCTCAGCTGAGCTCAGAGCTTTTCGACATGCTATCTGCCGAGGGCACCAAACCCGAAGATGCGGTAGTCATGGAAAAGATCGAGCAGCTGGAGGTGCGGTGCGAGACCTTGACCCGTTTAGAGCTAGACCCATTGTTTGGAGACAAACTACTTGGATTTAGCGTGGAATCATTTTTGCACTGTGGTACAAAGGTTTAAACAATCTGCGCTGGTTGAATCTGGCCATTTCCCCCCCCGACGTTTCGTTTTCTGTGCATAGTGCACTCTCAGTACCTGCATAGCTCCAATGTCTCACCACGTAAAATATAGCTCTCCTACGTAATACGAAGTATGGTTTTATGCTCAACATAAGTGCTCGGCAGGATCAAAGCTAAATATGGGCCAAATTCCTAATTTTCCCTCATGCGCCCGTGCGTTGGCCCTGGCGCCGCCACGGGGGGTCATCAGCCTACTCCTTCACGAGAACACGCGCGGCATATAATACATACGTATCACCCAGCTTGCTAAGTTGAGTACCAACCACTTTTGGTTAAACTCATAACTGGCGTATTTCTAAATACGAATAAAGTATCATTTGCAACATCTCGACATAAAAGCATCGCGTAATCAATGCGCACCTACTGCTGTATTGGCGTTAATGCATAAGTTTTGGCTTCGGCCTCGGATCTCCCGCTTGAAACGCGTAGGCGGTCCCAGGAGTGACTTTCAACAAAGACTACCTCTACGACGGCCCTTGGCGCGTCCTCTGGAAGACCAACACGGCGTGGCAGCGATACTTCGACCCCCTGAACAACGTAGCGGACAACCGTGCCTACCAGTGGTACAAGGAGGTGAGTCCAGCCAGAAGCGCGGGAAGAAAGGCACGAGCTAGAATCTCATTTTTATGTTGTGTTGTGTGGAGAACACAACATAAAACGAGATTCTAACTCTGCACGTTCGACTATGGCGTGTCTGGCGCGCGCTAGTTGCCGAAGTGTGTCGCTAGAGAGGGACTACACGAAGGCTACGGAATAGCTTTGCCCGAATTATATTCCGGCATGTCACTGATGCCACAGCTACGGCCTTGCGCATTTTTAGTAGCGGTGGTGAAAAAGGGCAGGCCGTTTTATCTAGAGAGATAGTAGGAAAACAGGGCGTGGCGCGTGTTTTCCCCGCTGCTCGTTGCGGAAGCGCCTGTGCTACCATTTTAGGGTATTTTAGGGATTGCGGCTTTTGGTCAGAGTGATACCGCTTTGGGGTTTCCGCCAAAGCCCATAGAGCTCACCTTGTATAGAAGGGTGTGCCCGTACTTGTAGCGAAGCATGTGATGCCGTGAACCACAACGATATTTACTGCTTCCGTAGAACAACGGTTTCTCCCCCCCAATATTTGCACACTATGCGAATAAACGAAACGAACACCGCCCCCGTGTATGAAAACGTCATGACCGGTGCAGGATGGCTCGGTGACAAACATCGCCCAGGCTGTGGGAGACAAACTATACGTGACTGTGGATGGACAGGGCACACCGGCATCAATGAGCACCGAGCTTCCCTATGAGGTAGGGCTCTTGGCACAGGTTAAAACTTACCGGGGTGTACTTCTTCGTACACCGTTCGCGCAGTTTGTGTTCTCTTTTTGTCTGTCTCTTTTTTTTTGTTCGTGTTTTTTCCTCGCGAAGCTTGCGAGTCTCGCGATCAAAAACCAAAACGCACCCACGAACAGGTGCATGCGCCTCGCTCTTACTCTCGGCGTTTCAAGCAATGGAATACCTGCAAAAACAAAAAACAAAACAAGGCAGCCGTAAGACTGTACGCGCCTGTGGCCCTTATGTTGTGTCAGAAGTACGGTAGCGTGGGCCAGGTCGCTGTTCGGACGGAGCGCATCGGACACATGCTACTAATGGTATGGTAGGGGTGTTGTTTCATGAGGCTCCTCGCTCGAGGACCTCAATATCCCACCAAAAAAACTGATTTTTGATGAATATTGTACGCTTGACCTGATGAACACGTCCACGGTCTAGGTATTTAATAACGATTAGTTTTGTAAAACAAAACCAAAAATGGGATTCCAACGATATTGGATGATGGTCCCTCGGGTGAGGAGCCCCGTCGGTTAAAACATGGTTAGGCCGAAAGTGCTGCCCCTATCGCAAGCGCGTTGCACCCGCCGCCGGCTCGGGAAAAGAGAGTGCTGCGTTGCGGTCGACGGCCGATGCCTGAGCTTTGCGTTCTTGGCGCGGTGTCCCACTTCGGTTGTCCAACGCGCTGCTGTGCCATGTTTCGCGGCGCGTGTTTTTAGGTCAACGTTGAAGTTTCTCGGGCGTGGCTACACGCGCTTGGCGGCAAGATTCCTCTCAACTTCATCAAGGTGGGGATAGTGCATGACTTCAAGAAGTCACTCGCGAGTTAATGCGTCCCCCCGTCTTACCTCGCCCCCTGGCGCGTGCTGCGATAGAGGTAGCATTGTTTGGCTAATTTTTTTTCTAGACGACGAACGTTTTTGACCCTAACTCTTCGGGATTCCATTCTTGTTTTGCAATACACGTCGTTGTGTACCTAGGCCATGGGATGGTTCATCGGTTAAGGTCACAATATTTCTCAAAGTTGGGTTTTGGATTATGCGCAGCGCCCCCCCAATTGGGAAACCTCAGAAAAAAGAAGGTGCACCTCTATCGTAGCGTGAGGGCTCGGTCTACGGCGTTAGACAAGGCGCAATGACTTCGACCGGCTTGCCCGTACCGTGGCAGCACTCAGTCTCGCTGATGGTTCGACGGCAATTTCGTTTGCGCTTCCTCGTAACAGGGTTGAATTTGCGGTTGAGCGTGCTTGTGAAACTATTCGACGCCTCGGACCTTTCGAGCACCACCTACTGTAGGAGAGCCAACATCGTGCGATGAGGCGTGTGTCCTCTTCGGCCCATGGTTGTCGTGAAGATGTGTCTGTTGTCGACGTTGCGGAGCAATTGCCAGATAATGTCTTCCATACTCGCACAGTAGCTGCACAAGACTTCATTGACCCTGATGGTTCTGATTTGCAAAGCGGTTTTGCAACATTTGTCTATTTCGAGAAGTAGTTTTTTTCTGTGCTTTCGTCTAACGTCCACCCTTCGACCCGTTTCGCCACGCGATGATACTACCGCTCCCTTCAATCAGGGGAAGGGCACTACCTTTGTTGTGTACAATGACGCCCGGCTGAGGGTCTTCCGCTCAGATACAGGCGGCATCGTGGTGCAAACGAAGGCCGAGGAGGTTGTGGCTGCGTGACCTCGCAGAAATCTGCGCGCGTCGCACGTCGATCAAGGCCAACAATGCCCCCGACTGTTTGCGACATTGCCGCGAGATGGTAGGTAGCGCCACAGTTGGTAAAATCAGGTTGGAACTTGGCAGAAGAAGGGTTTGCACGATTTTATTGATGTTACAACGAAACGCGCTAAATTCGAGCAGGTGACACCGAAGTCAGCGTTGCGCATTCAGACAAGCATTTCCGATTTGAGCTGGCACGGACCCCTGGGGTGCTGCACCAACACAAAAACTTTTATGATTTTATGATTAGCAGAATGAGGCGAGTGCCTCAGTCTTTGTTGATTTTTGTATGGAATTGGTTGCTGATAATCTACTTTAACCCCTTTAGAACTTTACCCACACTTTTGGGGACAAACGCCTTGGATTTAGTGATGTTTTTTTTTGCAGTAGTAAGAGTTTCTGACTTAGGATATCATTACTACTGTCGACGGGTTTTGAATGCATCCCTGCGCCACATGCCAGATAGTTCTATGCGCTGCGTCGTGCCTTTTGAAGGCGATTGTGAGGCATGAAGCTGGTGGTGTTTCATCGAATGGAGACATTTGCGCTACAGTAGTGCTCTTCGGTGGCGAGAGCCTCTGTTACGGGTTTGGACTCCGTTGTGAGATGTATTGATTTCCGCGGGCAAGTACGAGCACAGCAGTTCACACAGTGTCATAGGCGTCGACCACGCAACGGGCGGAGTTCTAAACGAACTTTCTTCAATGGGTTTAATTAGTCAAATGGTACACATTTAGTCCGTTCCACGGAGACCTCTACGACGGGTGTTCACTTGGAAGGCGAAGCAACGTGCTTGTAAGTGGCCAGTCCACGGTCTCGCGGGATAAATAAATTGCCACCACTTACAACTGTCACGAGGATTGCGCCGTTTTCAAAGCCTATTGCGACACTGGAGAGGCATCATTTCGCTGCCAAAGTCAGTGCGAGCGCGACACGGAAAGCATTCCACGCATTGTGCTGTGCGTGCATGAGGCGAGTTCTGAGCTCAGCCGGTATGGTTATCGGGGGAGGATGCGCATTAAAAAAAAATCGAAGCAAGCAACTTGCACTACACATGTCGTGGGAAATATCAGCTGGATCGACGCGCGAACAGCTGCGCGGAAGTAAAACCACGCGATCGAAATACAGTGACTGGCAGTTACACCAATTACACCGATTGCTGAACAACTCCGTTCTGGATGGTTACACAACACTTATTGAATTTGGACGTATCTTGATGGATCATACCGGGCAGCACGTTACGCTTCGAAGCTCTCGTCGGCGTAATCCAGCGACGCATCCTCGGCTACGGAGTCAACCAGAACCTCGTCGCTCACCACAGATCGATCAACAGCAACCCCCCCAACGCCACCCGCTCTACCGTCGCTTGAAACATCTACGCCGTTTGCCTCCGAGCTAGTGCGCCGCGTAGAAATAAACCTCCCGTCAGCAAGGAAAATGCGCCCGCCGTGCCCCTCTTCTTGCTCCCCCGCAATGTCATTGTCTTCCGAGACGGACTCCACGTCCGAATCGTGCTGCAAAGCTGACTGCGGCTCGCCAGTTCCCTTGGGTTCGGTATCTCGGCTATCTCGCGCAACGTTCAACGGCACGCCACTTCGGTTGCGGTGCTGGGGCTTGTCGGCTCTAGCGGCAGAGATAGTAGAACTTGGTGCTATCGGATGAGAGCCGGAACTGCCTGAGATACGAGTGCTTTGGTCGGCGCGACTAGACAGGGACGGCGGTGGTTGGGGCGTTTTTGCAGTGGTCCTCGGTTGCCGTACCTTGCTCGTCGTTCGCTGACCTCGACAGCTCTTTAACCCTGCCGCTTTTTCGTTACTCTTCATCTTCTTCAGCACGGCCACCGTCCCCAGAGCTATTTGTAGCGCCACGAAAGCAGCCGCGCCCGCCCTAATTTTTTGCTCGCGTCCCAAGCTTCGACCTCGGGTGTCCGTACCCAAACCTGACGGCTGTGTTTTCTTTGAAACGTTCTCTCCCGACCCCCCTCCCACCGGTTTGGCCACAACTCGCCTCTTGCCGTTGCTAGGCACACCAGTTTGCCCACCAGCGGGTTTGGCCACAACTCGCCTCTTGCCTTTGCTTCCACCTACCACCGACTGTCGGGTTGAAGCTTGTTTTCCCACCGGAGGTCTTGCACCCCTATGTCTCCCCGCGTCCCGTCCGGTGTCCACCGCAGCCGCCGCCGCTGCTCCGACGCGTCTACGAATCCTGGATGCTTCAACCGGGTTAGGCGCATACGGCGATGGCGGAGTCCCACCGTTCGCAATCTTCATCCACCATTTCCTGTACAACGATCGCAAGGCAGCCTGCTCTTGAGACCCGATTCGAGGTAAATCAGCCGACAGCTTGTCGACGTCCACGTCGGCGGGTCCGAGCTCTACCGTAGGCGCTGCTGGGCATACGCTGGAAGTTTCGGTTATAAACGCTTGTTCGGAGCTCAAGGATCGCTCGTGGAGGACCCTTCCCGTGGCCTGCGCGGCGACATCACCCCCCGACTTGCCCGCTACTGTTGCGGTTGGTGCTGCGGTGGTCGACAGGGAACTGATGTCCTGGAGGATTGAAAGGGCCTCCATGTGCTCCGATTTCAGGGCCCTGAGGTCTTTGCTCTTGTGTAGGCGTCCCTTCGTGTTTAAAAAGCGTTGTTCTGACAACGGCGGTGCATCTTCCCCCTTACGCCCAGCCCTCGGTGGCGATGGAACGAGGCCAGTCGCGCTTTCACCACCGACGTTCCAGCGTCGCCTGGCCCTATCCGCTTGTGCAGGAGCTTGTGCCTCGCGTAGATTGGCGTTCGAACGCCCACGATAAAGTCCTCTGGCAGAGTCGACGGAGCTACCCACACTCTGGCGCTTTCTCCCGCCGTTCTTTGGAGCCATTGCCTCCCTTCCCGAAGGTGCCGGCCCTTGTTGGGTGCTTCGGGACGCAGCGGCGATGTGCCCGCGCGCGTTTGGAGACCGAGATTGGGCGTCAACTGCGTCTGATTTGCTCTTTACGGCGTTACGCACCCGCGCCTCGTGACGCCGGGGGTCCCTGAGACGACTTTTTTCCCCTCGACCAAGTGGCCCATCCGGATTTATCGGAGGCCTCGCAGCCTGCAGGGTGGATGCAGGCGGATATCCGACGTCAGCAGCTTTTCTTCCCATTTGATCCACAGCACCAGAACCGTCACCTGCTGGTTCCTGACCTACTCGAGCGCAGTGGCTCGCTCCCACGACTCCCTCCACATCAGTCGCGGCCGAGGGAGCAAGGCCGCACTGGTCAAACAAATCGATGGCCGAAGGCCCTGAGCTCATAGGGTGACTGCCCTTCGGTTCTGTCGTGCGAGACACCAAACTTGTAGGAGCTATTTCGCCTTGGTAGCCGCCGCGTCCTTTGTTCGAAAGCGTCGGGCCGTTCGCAATCTGTCGCATGAGATCGTCTCCCCTCTGATACGCAGCGCGACGGTCATTTGGGCACGATGTTTCCTCCTTTCTCAACGATGAAACATAGAGTGCTTGGTCGTACTGACTGTTGGTACGGCCGTCCCACGCCGGCTGACGGCTGGCGTTGTTGATATTACGCGACCTGCGCTCTATCTCGTTCCTGCCAATCAAACGGGCCTCCTCGCGCGACGATAACCCCACCGCCGGCGCCGGAAGCAGTGCGTCCCTGCTGATGTCCCCGAAGGCACGGGTCGGGTAGTTTGGCGTCAGAGACGGGAGGCTGCAATTTATCTGATGCCGGTGGCAATCATTCGACGTCGTCGAGTGACCTGGATTTTCGTTTCCAACGTGATGGGATCGATCGGGGTACGGTCGACGTCTTCGTCTGTTTAGTTTCGTCGAGGAAGTGCCCACGTTGCTACCCATTAACTTTCCGGCAGCCAGCACCGACTTCGTCTTGCGAAGACGATAAACGCGCCTCTTTTCCTCTTCCAGGAAGACCGAAGCAAGTCTGGAGGGTGAGAGTCGTCGAGTAAGGAACTTATGAACTTATGTCGACATTACATACGAGTACGCGCGTAGAGGCGCTTATACCCGCACCTCTAAAATGCACCAGGTATACATACGAGTGCATGATATCAAAAAAATCCCGGCGATAATACAATATGATACGTGTTCGTAGGTGGCATGCAAGGGTCGACAAAGGCCGACAACGGTACAGATTGGGTCCTACATCACGTGACTCTGAAAGACGCAAAGCTCGCAGTATCGGGGATCGCTATCTCAGCAAACACTGCATGCTGCACCAGGCGCGGCGCCACTTCAGGTTTTCATCTGGTTCAACTACTGCTATATGGTGCGTGTTTGTTTGTGCTTGCCCATCGGGATCTCACTTTGCTGTGCCGAGCGCGTTCTTTGCTCGATCGGTCATCCACTTTTCGCGCCGACCGTCTTCGAGGTGTGCAAGTCCCCTCCACCGCTCGTCGGCTGCATCGCTGTCGTTGCTCACGCGCATTTCTCGCGCTCGCACCCTTGTTTGGAAGCCGTCCACGGTCATGGCATGCGTCTCCCCGCAGCGAGGTCTCGGAAGACGTGCGTCTAATCCTACGAGTAAACCCGCCAGGAGCTGCCGGCATTACGTACGTACGTACCAGGCGCACGTGTAGGAAATGAATGCGGCGGTTTCGCAGGTTAGCCGTGAAGAAACAATATCCAAACCCTTGGTTATATAGTTTTTAGTTTCTTTACTCTCCGGAATATTAATATTTCGAAGCCTTCCCCAGACGTCGGCAGGGACAGCTTAAAGCATTTTCACATATTTGGTGGGGTGTAATGGAAGCTGTGGACTGTATCTCTCTAACGGCATTAGTCTGATGTCCACATACTACAGTAAGCATAGCTGGTAGAAGCAAGGAATAATACATCACCCACCAGCCACCTCAAACGTTTTTCGTGAATTTTCGTGAAATCTACTTCATACTTCTACCCCAAATCAATATGCCTTCCAATGATTTGTGAAAACCCCGGTATTTCGAAGCGTGTGTCGTGATTGCTTGCCAGTCTGAAGGCGGGCATGCACCTCGAATTACGGTAGGAACGGCGATCTTTCTGCGCGGTACTAACGACTGCGGAAGACTGCGTGTCGGTGCAGGATTGTTCGGCTGCATAGGATCGTGAGCGCGCAGAATCTTCAGGTGCGAGTACTGCTGTAGAACTGCTGTAGAGCGACAACCTTCACTTGCTACTCGTACTTACAACAGTACTGCTTGCTGCTTGCTGTGTTCAGCGCGGCGTGATGTCAAAGCCGAAGGGCCGCCATGTGGCCGCTCCCCCCGGCAGCGGCAGCGCGCCGAAGCGTAGGAAAAACGCAAGGGATGGCACCGCGGCTGCTAGCCTGGCGCTTATGATGCAGCCAGCAGAGGGAGGGATTGGGGAGAGGGAGGCCGCGTGCGATGAACGAGAGGCAGAGTTCGTCAGACGCCTGGAACAGCAGTTGAAGAAGGAAACAGACTTCGCCAAACGCCAGGACGAGCAGTCACAGAAAGAGGCAGAGTTCGTTGAACGCCAGGAACAGCAGTCAAAGAGGGAGGCTGACTTCGTCAAAACCCCGGACCAGCTGCACCTAGAGCGTACCGCGTCCCTTGAAGCTCGCGAGGAGGCGTTGCGGCGACGAGATATGGCGTTTGCTGCTAAGCGTAAGAGAGAGGAGGCTCGTGCGGAGGGTGTTGTTACACCTCGGCGACAAGCTCGAGAGGCAGCCGCTGCTTTGGCCCGTGACGAGTTGGGTCGTCGCACCGGCGCCCTCTTGGATGCTTCGCAGTCCAGGGACATCCTTCTGCTGTACTACGGCCTTGTAAAGTCCGGTATGGAAGAGAACCCGGCCGCGAAGCGAACAGCAGAGCTCCTGCGCGTCGGCAAAGGCAAGGTGTTCAAGGTAAGTATTACCAGTAGATCATAATCGTACATACTTAAATAGCAGCAGTATAGGGTATGATAATTCGATACGTATCATACGCACAGCAATTAGGGCGTGTCTTAGGGCGTGTCTTAACTCCATTCAATCGATTTGACTGACTGGAACGGAACGAGATTATTTGCGTTCGTTCGTTCCATTCCATGCTATTTTGGCGGTTTGTGTCCGATCGACTTTCTAGGTACCCGATCCTGGAACAG
>JAYJME010001781.1:0-15334 GCA_036873775.1 Costaria costata
GGGGCGGGGGGGGGGCGGGTTGTCTATCAGCATACAAGTATATGATATAGCATGTCTTTTACTTGTTTCCTGAATGACACGTAAGGGTCTACAGTCCTTCTTTGAGAGGAGCAGAGTTAGATGCTTGTGGAACTGAAGGGTATGAAGCCGTTGTCTATTTTGGGTCAGCGCGGTGGAAAGAACGTGCAAGTCGTAGTAAGTGCTCAAGCGAGCGCCGACACGACCTACTTCCTACGCATCTACCGCAAGTATACACCTGCTGCGTCGATTTTGGTGCGGTTGCTGCTTGAGGCGAGGGCGGCGACCCGGCCTTGGCAGAAAAAAACGGGTGTGCGTAGACCAGGCAAGCAAAGAGCTTGAACTTGAAGATCTGTGATGATAGATGACAGACAGCGGTCCTAGACAGTTCCCTAAATTTACCCTAGGGTTTTATCTATTTCCAAAATTCAAAACCTGTCCGTCTGTCTGTCCGATGACACAAAGAAGCTTCGAACGACGACAGCTCGCCCCCCAAACCGTTCCCAACGTTGACGCGCATACCGCGCGAATCGATAGCCGGCACACACACACTAAATAACAGGCTTGTCATCATATGTATAGCCCATAAGACTCTAAGACGGCCCGGCCCGGCCATGGTGTGCAGCCTCCTATCAAATGAACCACGGTGTTGGCCCATTTGAGGTCCAGATATATAGCGACAAAACAAACCGGCAAGACTCGTGCAACGATGTCAACCGTCCTCCTTGGTGTGAGAGCGCCGTACAACAGGTCGAATCATCATGCAGAGCGCAACTAACTCTCCTTGGCGTTGTAGTTGGGATGCTCCCATCTATGATACCCTACTCCACACCAACCAGCCCCGGGTTGCTTCGTCTGTTCTGATTTATGAAGGCCGACGCTGCAATCCGTTACTTTTTTTTCCCGACAATGTTTACCTCCGAAATAACAAAAAAAGGTGTTCATACTATTAATTAATACCACAGAATGCTGCGTGTAATAACTACTCTTTGCTGCCGTCAGCCGTTACAGTAAGTAGTATTGTAACGGTTCTCGCGCGCCGCGGGTAGCGATGCAGGGGGGTCGGTCTACTGCAGTGTGTGCGTGCGTGCGTGCAGGGGGGGGGTGTTCCTTCACGTTAAAAAACGTTATTTCTGTCATATCATACCCGTCGACACCCAGCGCACCCAAGTGTGTCCGTGTCGATTCTTCCTCCTAGAGACATACTGGTACAAGGCCTGCGGTCGTAAACTACGAGATATAGAGAGAGATACATCGCAAAGGCAATATCTTAGGGTTTTTACAAAGGTTGACCAATTAGTCTAGTCACCCAAAGTAAGCCTTACGAGATACCTGCCCCCCAGCGCGAGAAGGTCGTGCAAAATGTTGTTTTTTTCCAGCAGAGGGTCAAAACAAAAATATTTCTTGTCGGCCAGCTGCTGCAGCTCGCCAGCTGAGACATATATAATAGTGTCCTTTTTTTCCAAAGGTATATTGTTGTTTCAGAAGTATTAGTATTGTTCATACGTACATGTGATATGTATGAATACTCGTATTGTATCTTGTATGACTGCTGTTGTTGCTTGTCTTGTTCCAGGTACTGTGCTACGTGATATATATAGAGCACGCCCAGACAGAGCCAGGACGAAAAAAACGAAGAAATGAAAAGTAGTAACAGCAGATTCCTGGCAGATTGGATCTTTTGCCGCGGCGATGATTTTTTTGTTTTACTTTGTGGTGGGCGGTTTTGGCGGGGCCTGGATTTCGTAGTGGGCCAATGAGATCGCTTCACGCCTCGTGCCTCCAGGCCTACCTGCCGGACTATGAAATAATAGTAATGTTTCATACTATTATTGGTAGTTTCAATACTGTTCCTAGATGGTTTTTGAGAGCTGTGACCGACTTACGGTGAAAAAATTGGAAATTTCAGAAATTTCAAAGCATGGAGAAAAAAATGTTGAACCCGGACATCATTATATTAATAAGATTATTATTTTATAAATATTTTACAAATATAATAATCTTATTAATAGTAAGTGACGATATTGATGGTAGATGTTATGGTTTGAGAGCTGTGACCGACTTACGGTGAACACAACGGTTTTTTCAAAACGTTGGACAAAGAGCGGAACAGTAGTTTTGTTGAAGCCGGACATCTTGAACTCAAAAGTTAAAAGTTCAACGAAACGGTATAACACAACAATAATATGGGTATGAATAACGGTACGCGGAACCCGCGTGCGAACACCACGACCCGCACGCATTGCATGCACGCGTTTGGTGAGTGTGACGACTGGGAGATGACACGATGACACGACACGTCCTGGAAATGGCACATGATAATACCGGTACGGAATAATTAGTAGAAATGTGGTACGGTAAATACCTGGTACCAGGTATTTCATGTTGTATAATGTGCGCCTGAGATCTGAGACGGAGATAGATGTAACGTGATGGTGATGGAATGTCGAGAATAATGTCGAGATTTATTTTTCTCTCTCGCTTTTTCGCATGATGATGAGGTTGGTGGAGTAGTATGTAGTTATTGATGCATGATGATGAAGCAGTCCTTGGAAGGACATGACGGTGGCATGACTGACGGGTGGGACGCGCCTTCTTCCGCGAAAGACAAGCAGCAAAAGACGAGGCGGGTGGGATGGGTGACATGTTGTTTGGGCAGATCTGCGATCTGCTTGTCCCTTCACGTATACCGTACGTATGATATGTATATCCGAAGCCAATCTGCGGGAAAAGAGCCACTAGCTGCTGTCAATCTTCCAGTATACTGCATGCAGCTATTTATAGCTTCGCCGAGGCTTCGCTGCAATTATCACTCGTCATGTACTGACTGCTGCTGTGCTTTAGTACGGAATACAAGAATACAAGCAAGGTTCCCCTTCGGGATGTTGATTGACTTGCGACACCCGGAAACCCCGGGGGTGTCGCAAGTTTAACTGGGTGAAAACAAGCCTTCCTATATGTATGTACTTCGTATGAGTCGAGTATGAGTCTATGTGAGGTTCGCTACTACTGCTGCTGCTGTATCATACAGCGACTGCTGTGTGTTTGAAACGCCGAGGAAGTGTGGGTTGGAATCGTGCAGGTTGTGTTCAGAATGGCACGCGCACATACTACGCACGCACGCTCGCACGCACACAGAGAGGCACAGTTCTTAACTGCCATCAAAATAATACCTCGATCTGCGGCAGGTTGTTGTTGTATCATATGGCTGCCGCAACGTCAAAAAGCTTACGGTGTGATACAGGTACACAGCAAGCAAGCAGCAGTGCACCGGTCCCCTGAAGCATTGCAACGACGAGCACTCGAGCACCAGCATTCGAGCACGAGCACTATTAATAGAGCACGAGCACGCGAACGAGCGCAAGCACTCGAGCACGACACGAGCGGGAGAAAAGGGCGCTTGAGCACAGCATGAAACGAACGAGCACGAGAGCACGAGCACGAGAGCACGAGCTAGAAGGTGTCCAGGCAATCAGTGCGAGCCGTCAGCAGAACGACAATGGGAAGCCTGTCGGACGTTATTTATTTTTTTGTGCCATGTGGGTTTGCATGCGCCTGGATGGCTCTAAATGCTCGGAATGCCTCCCCGTGGTTACTTGCTAGTTTTCGCGACTTTGATCCCCGAGAGCACGCGCCACGGAGCTCGGCGGGGGGCCCAACTTGAGTCTTTGTACACGCGGGCCCCCTGCGTGCCCCGCGGCCGAGAGCGCGAGAAAAGACCCGCGGCCGGATGAGAAACAAATGCCGAAGCCCATCAATTCGGTACTACAGCAGTATGTATGTATTGTACCAGGTATATATAAGTTGGTGTATATCGCAGGTCGGTTGTAGATAATATGTCGTCGCTATTATGCGAGTAAGTGTTAGCTGCTCGTCGCCGTCACAAGGCTATCGCTACGTACGAGAGGCGGATGGGTGAACGCGACAATATTTTTCAGCGGTGACGTTGAAAAAAAGTGAGCACATACATATGATAACACCGTATACCGCAGCACATGGATCACTACGTATGGACAAAAGAGGCTCGCCGTGTGCATGTTTATTCTATAACAACAGCAGTATGTTATGATCGTAATATATAACGAGGAGTTCCTGCCGCACGGCATTTCACCCCCCTATATATGCACGTTACGTGCGTACGTATGATACCAACATCAACAACAGTCCAGCAGCGGCTTCAGGCAGTAAATACGATGATATATACCTCTGTAGTACGCGCAGTAGCATACGATGATAGTATAATACTGGTACATACGCGACGTGTTAAAAGTTTGGGAGTTAGTAAGAGCTTCAGGCTTGAATTTTCTCAAAAATTAAGAATTTTACAGCCAAGCATATGTCCTCAGCGAGGAACGCCACTCTAAATCCTATATGATAGCCTCCAAGAGTCTACGCTCAACGTTGAGATCGCAGTAAGCCGCGAGCCTCAGCCAAAATAGGAGTTTCTTAACTGCTGTCGTCGCGTACAACTGTTCTGCTGGCAGTTGAAGATCAGCGGCTTCAAGCAGTAAATATGATCCGATGATACTGCTTGTAGAATAAATAATACCAGGAAATAAAGATGATACTGGTACGATAATAATACCTGGTGGTGTAGGTCAGCAGGATACTGCTGGCAGTTGAAGATCTCCCCCGGGTCTTCTACCCTCTCTCGCTACAACGACCCTCGGCATCACCTTCGGTGCCGTCGCGGGGCTGAGGAAGGACAGAGGTGGAGAAGGTGACGCCAATAAAGCCTCCACATTCAGCACCGACCGCCTGGCTCTGTGGACGCCCGAACTGCATACCGGTGCAGAGGAACTGACTGGGCAAGCGCGCGCTTTCTATTGTACGCTGCGGTGTCCCGTTCATGTTGCATCTACAAACTTTCTTCTATGACATCACAGCTCCCTCTATATCCGCGCAGCAGTACATCAAGAGGGTGACCTAGCTGCTGTTGTTGTCGTACTGGCTGATGTGCACCGGGACGTGATTTTCTTTTCGCAAGGGGTGGATGCTCACGTGCACCTATGACAGCCTTCTCTCCTTGTAGTACGTGGTGTTCTCCACGGCAGTGAACAACTCTCCTCGTTTTCCCACCCGCTTCGAGCCTCCCAATCCTTGGCGCGTGTGGGGACGAGGCGCGGAGACCACGGCGAGATCTCTGTCTTGGTGCTGTCGCATGCCTGGTATATGTACGTACGAAGTATACCGATATCGACCTGGTATAGCACCAGACAGAGCAACCGACCTCTCCGTGCATGAGAAGAAAAATAAACGACAAAAAGTGCGGAGCAAGTGAAATGTTAGATTCCTTGTCCCATGGTGATGGTGGTGGTGGTAGTGGTGGTGCTGCTGCTGCTGCTAGCAGCTGCTGCGGAAAAATTCAGATATGCACTCAGAATGAGTCGCAGCCTAACATTCAGTGTTGTGTACCTGGTATATATGTGCCTGGTACGTCATTGAATTGTCGGGGGGTGCCCGGCCGTTTTTCTTCGACACTCGGGTCGACACGGTCACTGCGAGAGTGTGGCAGTGTCGCGACTAGGCGTGCCTTTTATGTACTTCGTATGATGTGTGTAGGCTGACGACAGGCATGTTTGCGTGCGTGCGTGCGCGTGCTTGCACTTACTTAGCCTGGCTTGGGCGGGCGGGCGGGCGGGCATGCGGGCGAGAGAAACAAATAACAGAGCGAAGTGCATACGTATGTATCACATGAACATGGGTATGTATATGGTACTTTGTATTGCTGTACAGGCAGTGTACAGGTGATTGCCCCTTGTTGCAGCTTGTGGGACTTCGGAGAGAAAAAGTGACGACCAAAAATGCCACTTACTTTTCACCAGCATCGGCCACTGCTTTTCTTGGGCGATCATAAATTTATAAATTTGATGTGCGAACGAACTACTGGCTGTACCAGTACGCTGTAAGGAGGAGGAGGAGGAGGAGGAGGAGGAGGAGGAGTACTGTATATGCGACACGGGCGCAGGCAGCAGGATGATGATGATGACCCTGCTGCTGCTGCTGCTGCTGCTGGCGTTTTTCTCGGCAGACGGTTTGCTCAGACAACAAAAGAAGGTCTCATGGTCTCAAACTGGGTTAATTGTTTTTAGCGAGTCAAATCGTTCGCCGAGAAAACTATTAATCCTACGAGTACTGCTGTAGTAATACTGACATCGAATCGAATCTAATCATCTTTCACATTTATTTGACAGCACTTGTGACCACAGAGCGTGTTTCCCCTACTCGTAGGGTGAAGAATCAGCACGGACAATGGGTGGGCTGGATGTCGACGAGTAGAAGAACACACACAGCAGTAGTACAGAGTAGTAATGGTAACGACGGCGGTGTTAATGTATTATTAGTAGTCTGTTGGGCTACTGGTGAATGGTCAACCAACAGATTAATACCTTGACAATGGCCATCGGCAGCCGAGAGGTGGTCGTAGAAACGACGTGGAGGAGGACCCACACACAGAGACAGAGAAAATGAGGGGTATTTTTCCATGATTATTTACGCCTGGTACAACTGTGTACCGTACCATGATATCTATCAGTAGCCTTTGGCGCATGTCTGAATTATTATCTAGGATACAGGATAGAAATCGGGGAATATTTTGTAACTTGACTT
Source organism: Costaria costata (assembly GCA_036873775.1). Classification (NCBI taxonomy): domain Eukaryota; class Phaeophyceae; order Laminariales; family Agaraceae; genus Costaria; species Costaria costata. The sequence continues at coordinate 6,628 of JAYJME010001781.1, forward strand.
TAGTATGTAGTCTACCATTTCTATGTTATTTTTTAACGCCTGTTTTTTTCCAGGAAAAGCTCCTATGGGTCGGGTCGGGGTTGGGGTTAGGGTTAGGGTTAGGTAGGATCTAAAGTAGTGTTTTGGGCGTTTTTCGAGATATCCCCTCTCATAATACTGGAACCACACGCGGGCCAAGACCAAGTCCCCGATTTCTATACTGTATCCCAGATAATAATCCAGAATTGTGGCAAAGGCGGCTCATATTTATGCATAAAACTGCACCGGCCCTCTAATAAGAAACCGGGATGATACCGGCCAAGGCTGGATTTCTTTTTTTAGGAGAGGTGTGCTCCACATTTCTTATCTTTATTCGGTAAAATCGCCTCCGAATTTCTTATTTCCCCGGTAATAATGTTAGTTTTTTTTTTGGGGGGGGTGCGCTTTCGTATGATGAGCGGAGGGCCGGTGGTAGGTAGTGTTACACCGGCAAAAAGCAACACGCAGAAGAGAGGGAAGTCGGGAAACTGAGAGCTCAGGATACTGGTGGGAGTGGGGAGAGTAAAAACTTGGGAAAAAATGAGCTAATTTTCCTATAACGAACGAGCCTCCGCGGCCTCACCGTATATACGGCGGTACTACTACTACTTACAGCAAGCAGCAGTGCCATTTTCGGGCAGCCGCGCCGCCGCCCTCTCTCCCTCCGTACCGCACCGTAACGGGTCGCCTTCACTCTGTACCACGCACCGTCACGGATCGTTCTGCGTGGTTTGTTTGTTTATTTGCTTGTTGTGTGGTGGTGCTCGACAATAATAACGTCCGGGGAGAAGGAACTCGAAGCGACGGAAGGACAAAAAATGAATGAATGAATCGTTAGCAGCAATGAGTGCCAGGTGGAAGGTGGATAGCGGGACCCCGACGGGTCGCGAGCCGATTGGTGCTTGATTGCGACCAATCATTAAGTTAGTTATTATCTCATCTCTCATAATATCATAGTGGCAGGCGGCGTGTATTAAGCAGCAAGGCAATGCCAACAACGAACGAACGCCTTTTTTTTTTTTTTTTAGTGGATGGTCCGTTGGGCTACTACCCAAAGTAAGCCTTATATATAGCTTATAACACTCTTCTCCCGCCCTTGAACGGCGGGGTACGATATACAGGTCAGCCGGATTATACGGGCTGACCACGTGTCAAAACCAGGCGGTTCCTATTTTTTGGGTGGACCGGGCAGAGTATTTTTACAGTCTCGACAGGGGGAAGTCAACTTTTCATAGAAATATTTATTATGGTGGTCAGTGTGACATCCGAATTCACGACATCCCAAAACCCATGGTCTGCCGTCGTCGCCACATTGTGAAGGTATCATCAGTAGTCCGTTGGGCTACTGGTACAAGGTTCACCCATCGCCGACCCACACCTAAGCCTTATTCGGGTAGCTCGTGTGGGCGGTGGTTTCTTCGCGCGTTGTTGTGAGAGAGAGAGGGAGTAAAAAGTACCGAGAAAACAAAAAGAGTGGACCGTGCTTGCTCGATTCCTGGCGGACACACACACGCAGATGCATCACAATAATGCCTGCTAAGCAAGGTGTATGTGCCCTCCTGCGTACAATACTTAACTTAACCCTTTTACTACCCCAAAAAAAGTATCCCACACTACTTCCAAGTAGTTTTGTCCTCAAAAACCGTTTCCGGCTCTAAAGGGGTTAAAACAGTAACGGGCGCCATGTAATACGATATCAAACGTACTACTGTAATACCAGGTAGTAAGAAACAGGAATGATTGCTGGCTCAGTCAGGCCGTATTACTACTACTGTTGTACCTACATCCGTACGTAAGAAACAGGGATGAATGCCGGCTCAGAGAGGCTGTGGGGCTGCCACATGGCACGTTCTCCTTTCTCCTTCGCACGACTTTAACATGATGTGGAAACCACCCGTCGCTATTATAGGTCGTCCCCTGTGGTTCAGTGGTAGCCTCGAAACTCTTGAGATTGGAAATCACGAGTTCGAACCCCGGCGCAAGCACAGGGCTTTTCTCTCGAAAGAAACCAATTATTGCCGAGAGCGCTTAATGGTGTGTGGGCAAGCAGAGGTCGACGCGAGTCGACGAGGGAAGAAAGTGCTCAACTCTTCTCGCGATAAAAAATCAAGACATGTACCGTAGTAGGGAGGGAGGTGAAGATAATGAATGGGATGAGCAAAACATAAAGAAATAAAATGTGGAGTGTCGCACTGCATCCCACACACGGGGATACCGTTACAACAGTGATAAAAGTAAAGGGTAACCTAGCTATTAATAGTATCACACGTATTATGTACTATTAATAATACAGACAGCAGTATCGTGCCCTCTCTCTCAACCCCTTTAGAGCCGGAAACGGTTTTTGGGGACAAAACTACTTGGAAATAGTATGGGATCACTTTTCCGGTGGTGAAAGGGAAGTTGGGGTACCCACATATTTTTTTATTTTTTTTTTTTTTTCATCACTGTTTGTTACTTTCCGGCTCAACTCGTATGATATGTAGGAGGTTTTTTATCCTCGGCGGCATTCCGGACAAGGCCTGGTCGCAGGTGTTTTCCCTTCTTCCCCCCGGTATATATTATACGTGTCGTTGTTTTTATCGCGCATATAGGGCTGAGTTGTTCCCATTCTGTGCAGGAAAGATATTCGTAGAGTAGTAGCGTTGTCTAAGAACTCGCGCGCTGGTGGTGGTGGGCAATTGGAACTGCTGTCTTCAACTCTGGGCGCTGATAGAAGACACGCAATAATAATAGTGATAATAGTAAACAGGACCAAACATTGTTAATGAAAGTACGGAAATATATACCAGGTACATGTCGTTCTACGATATAGCCCCCCCCAACTTGTCTTCAACGATAATCGCCGGTTTTGAAACCAGCTCCAGGCCGTATGTCCTGAAATGTGGTGCCCCTGGCCACCCCGACGACATCGTTCGATACGTAGTCCTTTTGCAAACAAGAAATTATTGGAAGATATTGTTTTCATAGCATCCTTGCTCGCGTCTCGAGCAGCCGTGAAACGTTCGTTAAAAGAAAATCGCTGGTTTTGGGGGGGGGGGCTATCGTAGAAGCAGTCGTTACCTTGTAGGTTTTTGTGTGTACAGTTACTAGGTCCTATTTACTCCATATGATACCCCCCCCCGTAAAATAGTTAGTTTTTTTTAATGTTTTTTTCACGGAGATTTTGCAATCGGGCGGCGCGGTTTTCACCCGCATCTCAGAAGGGGCCCCGATATTTCAGGCGACCGTGCATAATATGTTCAAATTGAAGATGTTGAAATGTATACTCCGGAGTATATAATAATACCAGGTATGTCCGTACGTATTCTACAGTCAAAACGGTTAGACTGGTGTTGTTGTTGTCTCCCCCTGCTCACGGTTTTGCTCTCGGTTTCGAATTTCGGCTGGCGTTACGACTCGAGGCACTTTTTTTCTGAGTCTTTTGTTCTGTCCCTGAAAGTTCGAGCAGAGCGCGCGAGTTGGAAAAAGTTCGAGGAAAATCGACGAGCATTGGGAATGCTGAAGCAAATACTCGTGTACGAGACACAAAGTACATCTTTATCTGTATGCGCGATGAACATGAGGGCAAGGGACGAACGACACCTGTGACGACCACGACTAGTTTAGAAAGCCGCTGAGGGAAATATCTCCCACAAGTTGAGCTGGAAAGTGACAGTAAAAACTGAAAAAAAACAAAACAAAACGCCCTGTACGATACAGCAGTCAGTCTCGTATAGTGCTCTATGTTTTGTTGTGTGCCATAATTATTTATTTTTCTTCCATGGTGAGCGCCATGCAGCGAAGCGGGGGAATACCTGGTACCTGGTAGTATCTACCGGTATGAGTTTTGTGCGTAGGGAAGAATTTGCCGGTCGGATGGATGATCTCTTCGAAATGTGAGCTATGCGGATGGATGATCTCTTGAAATGTGAGCTGCACCTGAAAGAAGACCAACCCTCCTAGGTCGTCGTGGGTTGCGCAGACGAGCACACACACATAAATAAATACATCGAGCAAAGGGCTTCCAAGCCGTGAATTGATGCCTAGTAGTAGTGTGGGAGGCCGTTCTTTTTCGCTGTAGTACGCAAGGCTTTTTTTTGTCCGGGTTCCTATAAATGATGAGAGCATGAATGACACGGTGGTGGTCTCTTGCTTCATCGTCAATGGGAAAACTTCAACTTCAACTTCAACGATACGAAACCACCCACCCACCCACCCATCCGTGGCATGTTCCTCTGCGACCCTGCGCGGGGTGCGGAGGGTTTCCTTGCGCATGCTGAATGGGGAATATGTTTTAGTTAGCTTGGCGCTAGGTATGTGTGGTGTATGTGTGTCTCTTCTTTTCGCACATCTGTCTCCACCGGCAAGCAGCAGCAGTATTAATCACCAGCATCGATCGGCAGCATCTTTGGACCCCCTCGCGCCCCCCCCCCCCCCCCACCTCCATGGAGTATGCACCTGCTGCCCTTGCGCTCCTCCTGCCTGTCGACACCTCGTCTTCTCCGGTTTCGCTCTCGTTCGTTCGTATTATACTAAGAACCGCAACTACTTTTTGCTCTTGTGACGACCAGGAACGGCAGTAGTGATGAAAGAGTGAACGATGGTGATGGTATACCGTGAATTATCTGTCTGAGCGTTTGTGCATTGAACTGGTATGCCATAACGGTCGTCCCCTGTGGTTCAGTGGTAGCGTCGAAAACTCTTGAGATTGGCAAAAGTCACGAGTTCGAATCCCGGCGCAAGCCCCAAAAGGGCTTTTTTCTCGAAAGACACCAATTATTGCCGAGAGCGCTTATTAGTGTGGGTAAGCAGAATTGGACGCGAGTCGACGAGGGAAGAAAGTGCTGAACTCTTCTCGCGATAAAAATTCAAAGCACGTACCGTACGTAAGTGGGGAGAAGGGATAAGAGCCTGCTTCTTAGTGACCCCGGATCTGTGTTACGTCCAGGGAGGGAATAAGGAGAAAGACGAGTGAACACAATAAATGTGGAGATGGAAAAAAAAAACACACACACACACACACACACGTATTATGATATGATATGTTCCGTCTTTCTCCCGCGGCCTCAAAATGAAACCGATTTGCTCTGTTCTTTCCTCTGCTTTCCTTTTCTTTCCCGCGGGGGGCCCAGCTTCTACAAAATAGCGACCACAAAAATTCCCATCCATAAGACTTCCATCATTATTATATTCCGATATCATTTTTTGGTCCGTCGGGGTCAGGGTTGCAGGTTGCAGGTGTCCGTTTGTACTCTGGAAGTATTTTGAGCCAACTCGTCAACGTTGGACCGTGTCGTCGCCAACACGGCCAAGTCGCCAAGACGGCTGGCCCCCCTCACCCTCCACTGATTGGCTAACCTTTTACCAGAAGCCCAACAGACTAATTAATACCTTAACATTACGGCGACGACGGCAGCACATGGGTTTGAAGTCGGGAGTTCGAGTCTCACCGTGCCCACAATAATAGCACTTTTGTTAAGAAAAGTGGAACTTCCCCATATATATGTCGAACCTGAAAAAAAAAAAAATCTGTCCAGATCCCCCCCAAAAAATAGGAACCGCCTAGCGGTTTTGACACGTCCGCCCGTATATCCGGCCGACCTGTATACCCCGCTGTTCTAGGGGTGGGGGAGAGTGTTATAAGGCTTAGTTTGGGTAGCAGGTGATTGGTTAACCTTTTACCTGTAGCCCAACAGACTAATACCTTAACACTACCCTCCAGATCGTACGCAGCGCTTCGTCCGACATCTTTATTATCTATCTATCTATCGGATCTGTCTCCGGCGAACAAAGACAGCAAAGGCGTGAATCAGTGAATCGGCTTCGTTTCGTCTTTCCGAATCTCGAGGATCCGGTAATGATATGAATACTCTCCTTCTTCTGCTCTGTTGCTGGTAACAATAGTTGTTCGTCGATTGCCGGTTGTAGTAACTTCTGATACGACGATAGAATACTAACATGAATTCGCAAACGAACGTTGTCCGCGCGCGTGAAGCATCATACAGTACGTATCATACATACCTGGTGCATAATAGCGTGATGCCTCCATTCCCAGGTGCCAGAGGTAATCGGTCGTTTTTTTGGTTTTATTTTTGTTTTTATGTCTCCTTCTCTGTTCCCAGGTCATTGTTCGTTGTTCGTTGTTATTTCCAGCAAGTTTTCATACTGCTGTTGTTGTTGTTTTAGTGCATACAGACAGGTATCTCTCGGGGGAGAAGAATCAGTACTACTACGATTGTGTGTACGGGCTCTGGGTGTGCTTGTAGGATGTTGCTGAGTAGAAAGGAAGACACCACATGCCCATGTCATAATAACTTACGGTATGATACACGCACCAAGCAGCCGAACGCCAAGTTGAACTCTCAAAGCAGTATGCGAGTACATATATACATATATACTTGGTAAATATAAATATATGTGGATAAAGCTAAGATCTCGCACGGAGTGGACGGTCGCTAGCTGAGCCCTTCGCTGGACTTCTCGCTAGCCATGAGCCATGTTTCGCGAGCACTGGAACTTTCATACAGGCTGGTTCAAGCATATCGCCCAAAATTCCTTCACGGCCCAATGTCCACGCCGTTTTTGAGAGTTAGACCCTGAATTTTTGCACGCGTGTTAAATGTGCCCCTGCCAACCTTTAACGGATGTTTTTTTTGTTTGTTTTTTTTCGCCAGATAGTTCGGGTCTTTTTTGGGGGGAAATTTGGGTCTTACGGGATTCCAAATTTCCGGCGGAAAAAAAAAAAACTCATTCGTAAAGCGCTCGGCAGGGGCACATTGAACACGTGTGCAAAATTTCAGGGTCCAACTCTCAAATACGGCGTGGACATTTTGAATTTAGTGCGGTGAAGGTGCAAAATTACGGCCCAGCCTGGTAATTACTTGGTTTTAGTATAGATTCGATGTTGGGCGTTAAATATGACTTGATATTGGTCTTACGCAGTCAGTTCTTCGAATATTAGGGTGCAAATTTGTACAAACATGCCTTGGAGCACCTGAAAGCGGCTCGTCCAGATTTTTTTTCTTCCTAGAGAAACGCCTTACTGTTACTGACCTCTTTGAAGGCCTGTGATTGGTTTGGACACATTTTCGGCGCTACCGCCAGTCCTAGGTCCTTAACAAAAAAACTGGCTATGTCACCCTCTTCCGGTATTCATGGCGGTCAGTATGATACCAAATATGTCACATATAGCGATCGGCATTCATTCGTGGCTGACAAAATTTGGGGTTTCTTGCCTGAACCAGCCTGTATATATATAGTATATATATATAGATGATGTGCATATACGCACCAAGCAGCTGGACTTCACGTTGAACTCTCAATCTCCCAAAGCGGACGCTGGGGAATCCGGTTGTGCTTGTGATTGTGGGGTGATAAGTGATAACCGCCAGTGCATATACGCACCAAGCAGCTGGACTTCACGTTGAACTCTCAATCTCCCAAAGCGGACGCTGGGGAATCCGATTGTGCTTGTGATTGTGGGGTGATAAGTGATAACCGCCAGTTCAGCCTACTATCGCGCGCATTTCCACTGGCCCTGAGGCTGCTGCTATACTTTTTTTTTACTGTATGTAATATGGTCCGTGCAGCATTTTTTCCCCCGAGATTTTCTCGGCACTTTTTTCGAGGGGAGGGTGGTTGTACGAAAATCCTAAAATCACCGTCAAAACACTCATCATCTCCAGGCGGACATGCCTGGTGGATGCGTTTTCTGTTTTGAAAAGTATTTGCCTTTTTTTTATCATCGATAAATAAAAAGCAGGTACAGTGTATTATGTTAAGGTATTAGTCTGTTGGACTACTGGTAAAAGGTTAACCAATCGCCTAGCCAAACTAAGCCTTATAACAATTATACTTCGTATACATAAGTACCAGGTATTCGTTTTACCTGGGCGTGACGACGGATTTGGACAGCTCGCCCGATTCCCCAGGCGGATCGCTTCTCCCAAATAAAAACACAAATTTCACTAAGATACTGACGCAAAACCCGATTTGGGACGTCGTATATTATTTTTTTAGCCAGAAAACCCATCCAGAGGATAATAAATTCAAGGAACCTATCCAGAGGATAATAATATACATTCAAGGACGGCCAACGATTACGATTCCTCTGGTCCGTCCTCAAACGAACCGGTGTTTATTTTTTCTTAATAGGAAAGTGCTATTACGGTGGACCATAGTTAATACCAGGTAGGACCTACTGTAGACACAATAGTACCTACTGTAGACACAATAGGACCTACTGTAGACACAATAGGACCTACTACTGTAGACACCAAAACCTATATATATATATTCCTTATTTTTGCTATTAATAACAATATTTGGTCCTATTTACTATTATTTTATTTATTTATTTTCTGGTCCACCGTAATATTAGTTCGATACTTAGTATATATCATATGTTCCATTATTTAGGGGTATTTGAATGGGCAAAATGGAACATGCTTGATTTTAAATTAGTCTTTAAAAAAACTGCCGAAACAGCTTTTGTTCCCTTGGCCCTGGTGATGACGACTATGGTAGTCGTATCTTGCAATTCGTCGTATTTGCGAGGTGATTAGCCGAACACCGGTTGTACTTTTGGGGAGAACAATATACAATATACGAGTATCATACCAGGTACGAAGGATGTGTGTGTGTGTTCTTCACATTAAACCGTTCTTCTACTCGTCGACATCCAGCGCACCCATTGTCCGTGCTGATT
>JAYJME010001782.1:0-15332 GCA_036873775.1 Costaria costata
TAGGGAAATACATAGGTTTTGGTGTCTACAGTAGGTCCTATTGTGTCTACAGTAGGTCCTATTAACTATGGTCCCCCTAATAGTAAGACAAAGGACATTGCAGTAAGAAAGACAGGCAGAGCTTTCTACAAGCAAGTACCGGCATGGTAGTCGGGAGTCGTTGGACTGACGTTATCCTAGAGTTAGTGTACAGCTTATCCTTTCCAAAATCAAATATCCACCCTAGGCCGCATTCCTCCTGTTTATTATACAGCAGTGTACGTAATCTATTTGATATGATAAGTGTCCAGCACCGCCGTGTCGCATATTTATACGTGTGGTAGGGTTAACAGGGCGCAAACGTGGCGATGGAGTTCCTACACCAGCAGAAGCACCAATACCCTACGTAAGTGGAGCATCCCTTGCCGTGGACGCCTTCCTGCACAAGAACAACACCAACAATGACCCGCAGAGTGACGGGTGTGACGCGGACGGCGCTCAAAGGGGTCACGGTGTCTTCCACGCCCACGCCCACGACATGGAATTCCTGGCGCAGTGGATAGGGGAGATGCTCGACCTTAACCAGTGTGGCGTCAGCGGCAAGAAGCTGGATGGTGGCTCTTCTCATCGTAAACCGTGAGGATATGAGTACGTATTCTACCTTCTCGATGCATGGTTTCGTCCTATTTCGCAGCACGTAAGTAAGTACAGTACTGTACTTCTTTATTGGGGTGTATTATGCGCTGCTGTACATTAGCGGGAGGTAAATGGAACTACGGTATTTAGATACGAATCTGCTCTAAGTTCTCACGCTCATACTGCAAGAGAGAACCGTTCCTTGTTGATCCTGTCTGGTACTACAGAAGTAGCACCCAGGGGAGGAGTCACTGGATGCTATCTTTCACGAAGCGCCGGATGTAGAGAACAAACCTACCACAACCGACGCACGACATCACGCTGTGTGCAAAGCTGAGTACGAGGGTCAAAAACGAGTTTGGGACGAAGTTCGCGGCCGATGAATTCGTATAATTCGTACGGTATTTTAAGGCATCTGCCAGCCGTGACCTGGAGAAATAGTTCAACATCCATTTTGCCTTGCGCCCAATCGTATTGCACATGGTTCATGGTCATGGCACGGGATTTTCGCAGATTCCCAACTAAAACGACTTCTTCTGCTTCCACCGCAGCCGAAGAAGGAGGAGGGGGAGGAGATAACCTCGCACACCTCTACAGCGAGAAGGCTCTGAGGTATTGCGTCATTTTCGACGAGCTGGTTAGACAGGTGGCGGTGCACTCCGAGGGGCTGGCAGCGCTTGTCGGAAAGGTAACCACAGCAAAACAACTCGTCCTTGTTTATCGTCACTCGCGTTCACGACGTGAGGCGTCTACACTCTACCGCTCTGTCCGTATATATACTATTACGGGGGACCATAGTAAATAGGACCAAATATTGTTAGCAAAAATAGGGAACTATGTAGGTGTTGGTGTCTACAGTAGGTTCTATTATGTCTACAGTAGGTCCTGTTAACTATGGACCAGATATTGTTAGCAAAAATAGGGGAAATATATAGGTTTAGGTGTCTACAGTAGGTCCTTTTGTGTCCACAGTAGGTCCTATTAACTATGGTCCCCCGTAATATTAATGGCACGGCTACAAAAACTATCAGACTCCGAATCCAAGTACTGCCGTGCACCCGAACACTATCAGATTACAGGTGCAGTTTCACAAACCAAGGGTTCAAAATTAAAGAGGCATGTCGGGCCTACACCTTGCATCTGCTATTTTCAATCTGTCTTGCAAATGTAAGCACCGTTTCGTTTAAAGTATAAGTACCCAAACGGGCTTCTCACACTACCCGGAAAAATACGCGTTTTCCGGGCATTTTCGTAATTTCCACTGACCATTGAAGTACGCTACTGCTGCAGCGGCAAGACCGGCAATACAGCCACGGTGTAAACGTCAAAGCTGTCTGATTTTGTCCCCCTCAGTAAGGACTATCCATCCTTCATGAGGTCATACAAAATCCAAAATCCATAGCACGCGCGATCGACGTAGTGGAACTATCCCACGCAGCTTGCAAGCATGAGTCTCGACCAAATCCTCGACCGAGCAGCTGGATTCATTCAATCTTATTTTAGATAATAAATATCGTGGGAAATGTGCCTCGTCCGGCCCGCTGCTGGGAAGAGACGGCACCAAAGCACAAGGATAAAAAAAATGTGTATTATACTCCATGGACTCCTGACCTGTGACATGTATTAACAGCTCATGTTACCGAGAGTGGGAGCCATATAATCTGCAGGATATAGGATATGTTTCCTGTGTTGGATAGTCTGTACTGTATAGATCCTGCACAACATATCATAACGATAGGTTCGAATCTAGATGATCTATCATACAGTAGATTATGATCGGCCCACCCCGTGAGCTGACACTATCAACAGCGCTGCTGTTACCCGCTACAGCTGCCGCTCTTGCCGCCGCCGCTACTGCTGCTGCTGCTGCTGCTGCTGTCGGTGATGGAGCTGTTTGATGATGCATGCTGTTCTGCAGCGGACCAAGGCTGTTGGTTTCGAGGGAGGGTCGGGGACCCACCGTACCGTACAACGATGTACTCTACTGCCGTCAGTGTCGACAGCCTTGTTATCTTGACACCTATCTACAAATATATTAAATACCAATAATACTAACAAAATAAAAACTCCCAGGTACTAGACTGACCTACGTAATGCTTGTATTGAAGTAATCGCTCGCGCGCCTTGCCGACGGCTGTGGACTGTTGCTCCCTACTGGACTGCGTCTGTTCGCGGGCGATTGCGAATATCATACCAAAATTTCGCATCGTAGATACGTATGATATGATATGATATGATGTGATGTAATATGATACAACTACTGCTGTAGTACCAGAACACTGCTGTATTAATAATACTCCTGTGCTTGGTATTACAGGCTATTACGGGGGACCATAGTAAATAGGACCAAATATTGTTAGGAAAAATAGGGAAATATATAGGTTTTGGTGTCTACATAGTAGGTTCTATTGTGTCTACAGTAGTAGGTCCTATTAACTATGGACCAACTATTGTTAGCAAAAATAGGGAAATATATAGGTTTTGGTGCCTACAGTAGGTCCTATTGTGTCTGCAGTAGGTCCTATTAACTATGGTCCCCCGTAATAGTATACCCTGGTACATTTTACACTCCTAAGTTCGAACTATGAAAACTACGGCAAAAGTGAACAGTAATATACTTATAGTACGAGTAACTGTTCGCGTGCCTTGCTGAGGACTACTGTACATTTTGCTCCTTCCTGGACTGCATCTGTCTGAGGCCGATACCGCAGTCCATACGCGGTTTCTCAATCGTAGGATGCCGCACTACATACCACATGATACAACTCTGTTCAATTTAGACCATTTGGGTATTCACTATTCACGCTTTACTACTAACGACCCTTACACTTAAATACAATACTAATAGTACTCGAACGGCCCTTACACCTCCTGACAGGTCGGTTGGTACCTGGTACATCGAGGTGTACGATTAGCTTGAGTTTATATGCGTATATATGACATGGTTCCTGTTTTGTTGTGTGTTTTCTATCTTTCCCGAGGTATTCTGCCAGTCCAGAGTAGTAGATATTGGAGCCTGCCCTATGATTACGGACTCGATTTTAACGAAAAGTTCATGCGAGAACAACAAACAACAACGTCATCGCTATTAATAATGGACACCACAGCTACTGCAACACTGCAAGTAGTTCAAGCGCTACGATTGGCGTTGGGTATCGTATCGCGAGTTTCGATATAAGATGTATCGAAATATCGAACATTCCATACATCGTATCGAACATGTCTTGCCCTTTTCATCCCCTCTCGCATCCCCGTGTTTTTATGCAGATACTGAAAGAGAGCTTCCAAAGGTCGTCAGAGTACCAGTACCAGTCATTGGTACTCAGTCAATTGCCCGCGAGTGCCAGTCATTTTGAATGGCTCAGTGCCTAGAGTAACTGTACGCTGAAATGACTGAGTGCTCTGGAGTGCCAGGGAGCCGCCTGTACCACAAATCTTAATTACTATCTAGGATACAGTACGGAAATCGGGCAATTGTTTTTGCCCCGCGTATGGTTCCAGTGTTATGAGAGGGGACATCTCGAAAAACGCCCCAAAAAACTACTTTAGACCCTAACCCTAACCCTAACCCTAACCCCGACCCGACCCAAATGAGCTTGTCCCGGAAAAAATCAGGCGTTTTATTCTTTGAAAAGTTGGCGGACGATACTAAAGTCAAGATATAAAATATTCCCCGATTTCTATACTGTATCCTAGATAATAATTCAGACATGTGGTAAAGGCTACTGGTGCCCGGAGTACTGTAAGCTGAAATGATTGAGTACTCGCGAGCGCCCGGAGCACTGCAAGCTGAAATGACTGAGTACTCGCGACTGCTTGGAGTACTGTAAGCTGAAATGGCCGAGTACTCGCGAGTCCCTGGAGTACTGAAAACTGAAATTACTGGGTACTTGCGAGTGCTTGGAGTACCAAAAGCTGAAAATACTGAATACTCGTAAGTGCCTGGAGTATCAAAAGCTGAAATGACTGAGTGCTCACGAGTGCCTGGAGTACTGTAAGCTAAAATGGTAGAATACTCGCGAGTGCCTGGAGTGCCAGGAGCTGAAATGACTGAGTACTCGCGAGAGCCTGGAGTACCGGAAACTGAAATGACTGAGTAGTCGCGATGACTGAGTAGTCGCGAGTCACACGGGTAAAACAGGCGCCTTCAAATCCACATTGCATATATACCCTGGCACTCTTTTGGTCGTGGTTGTAGTTAGCGCAAAACAGTTTTTTTCCTTCGTATTTTCAGTTTTAGTTTTTGGTGCGTAGGTGTCTACAGCGTACTCGTACACAGTCACAGGTGTTATATTCATACTCGTCGTACTGTAGTACACAGTGAGTAGAACAGGACGAGGACATTTAACAAGAAAACGAGCAATAAGAAAGGCAGGCTGAGATTTACAGGTGAAAAAGAAACGCGGGAGGAATTGTAGTGAAGTTAGTGTAGAACGCACCCATTCGCAAATAAGAAATCCAGCCTGGACCCAGCTTTAGCTTTCCTCTTCCTGGTTCATACTGATTACAATACGCAGGGTGTCTCCAGGTACACAGCAGTACGCAGTACGAACTACGTTTTACGAGTATCTGCTTGTTTTTTTTCTTGCCCACCGCTTCCACCCACGTCTAAACAAAAAAAAACGAAAGCAGCTGGGGGAAAAAATGATCTCTGGCTCAAGTACTGGCTGCCAGCTGCTGTTTCGTGCCATCAAGCCGTTAGGGTCAGGCGGTGGGAGGTGCCAGTGCCAGTAGCAGTAGCAGTACGTACCAGCAGGGAGATGAAGTCCAACCCCCTGCCTGCGGACCCGCAGCAGCATAAGTGAGGCTAGTACCGTCAATACGGGTGCTTGCCATTCATCAGCGCCAGTATAGTACAATACACGGACATGGCTGAGTCCTCGTGAGTCCCACGGGAAGGGGAAGCCGAAATGACTGAGTACTCGCGAGTCCCTGGGGTACATCAACCTTAATCGACTGAGTACTCGCGAGTCCCTGGAGTACTTCAACCTTAAATTACGGAGTACTCGCGAGTGCTGGAGCACTTCGACCTGAAATGACTTGAGTACTCGCGAGTGCCTGGAGTACTGTAAGCTGTGACTGAGTACCCGCGAGTGCCTGGAGTACTTCGACCTGAAATGACTGAGTACTAGCGAGTGCCTGGAGTACTGTAAGCTGAAATGACTGAGTACTCGCGAGTGCCTGGAGAGCTTCGACCTGAAATGACTGAGTTCTCGTGAGTGCCTGGAGTACTGTAAGCTGAAATGACTGGGTACTCGCGAGTGCCTGGAGTACTTCGATCTGAAATGACTGAGTACTCGCGAGAACCTGGAGTACTGTAAGCTGAAATAACTGAGTACTCGCGAGTGCCTTGAGTACTTAAACCTTAAATGATTGAGCACTCGCGAGTGCCAATGACGGAGTATTTGCGAGTGCCTGGAGTACTGTAAGGCGAAATGACTGGTACTGGGTGGTACTATTACTATTAATAGTACTCTGACGACCTTGAAAGCTTCGATGTATCATACATACCTGGTAAAAAATATCGAAATCGTATCGAATGCGATTATCGTTCGATATCCAACATTAACTACGATATAATACAGCTATGATACGACATGATACAGCTGGAGCAGTGAAGGAGATGACCGCGTGGTTGCGTCGGTGAAGCAGCTACGTGGCCCGTTCGCCCACTCTCGTTCGAGACTCGCCTTTCCATGAAGTATATACAGCAACAGACCACGAGTACAACAGCATACCAGCTAGAGCAGTGTACCCCACGTACGAAGTACCCGGTATACCCCTAGACAACACCTGCAGGTACTGCTACTGTGCAGAGGGCGCCCGCTAGTGAGAAAGTCGGTCGTGAGGCATTGAGGCTCGTTTTCTCACGATAAATAACAATGTTAACCAACGAAACGGTGCTCAGGGTCGGGTGCCATACTGAACACCATACAAAAGTAGCAGCCTGCGCTCAATGGTGGCAACAAAATAAGAAACTGAGCGTCGACGCCAACTTGAAGCTTCTCACTATTAACCCCTTGGGACCCAGGTGATCACCAAAAAATAAGAACGCGGTCTCACCAACCCGTTTAGGGCGAGCGGCCTGCAGTGCGAGCAATGTCTCGTTGCGAGCGGGCTGTACAACTCCTTGCAGTACAGGTCCGGTGTACTAAGTGTAGCATCCCCCAACCCAGCTGCACCGAGTTGCTTCTTGTGCCTGGTGCTGTCATCGGCATCTCTTTCGTCCCTTTTCGCCTTCCAATCCCAAAGAAGCATTAATAGCGGGTGCCCTTTCCTGTACTATGATACCTGTACCTGTAGCCCGGTAGTAATTATTACCTTGGCCCGGCTTGAAAAAACGGTTGATCAGTGCACGAAAAGTGCTCATTACAACTTAATTACGAGAATTTTCCCAGAGGCGGTCCAGGATGGGATTAGACGCTATGATAGGGTTAAGGTCTAAACATATGACATAATACCAGGGCTGCTATACATTTCAATTGTTCTATCGAAGCTAGCCACGTCGTCAACACGGCTCGGTACAGCCGTAGCGGCGGCAGCAGCAGCAGCAGCAGCAGCAGCAGCATCGGCAGCAGCGCTAGCAGCAGCAGCAGCATCGGCGGCAGCGTTAGCAACAGCAGCAAAACGTAGGTCTGCGGTGTCGACAGCAGTCTCGCGAGACAGGTACTCGACGGGTGACAACGCTGCCGCGGCATGTGTTTACAGCAGTGCTACTAAACAGAGTTTGTACATTGGTGCATGATTCATAGCTCGTGACAACGCCGAGACCGTGACACGCGACACATTGACATCCATATCAGAGGAGGTTGGTCGGAGACAGGCACCGCAGGTAGACGCGATATGGAGCACAGCAGCGCAGCAGCAGCAGCAGTGCGCAACCGTACCTACTGGTATCTATAATAGTAGGAGTAGAGGCGTACCAGGTACGAGATACGGTCGGGGTTAACCAAGTACTGGTACCTGCTACCAGGTGCGTGTGACCAAGTACTGGTGCACAGGGCAGAAGTACCAAGTGCACGAGCGTGTGACAAACACTTTCTCGAAAAGGTGGTAAAACTTCTACTGGAGGAGGTACACAGCAGTCTGACGTACGAGTAGTCTCACGCAAGCATGCCAGAAAGGCGAAGACAGCGGCTACTGTGCCATGGGCCTTGCGACACCACCACCACCGTGACACCAGGCACCATCATTATTGGTCCGCCCGCAGCCGTACACATAAGTATCCATGCTATCCGAGTAGTCTATTGATAGCGTTGTACTTGTATACCTGGTATACTTGCATGGTACGACGGTCTACTGGAGGATGCCGTACATCTACGATTGCTGCTGAGTTTAAACCAGGTGAAAAATGGTATCATACTGGTCGTATTATATGCGTGTCGGAAACGCTGCGCAACGACGAACGAATGATCACCACACGCATGTGATGTGTATCATATCATGTGACTTGTACGAGGTAGCCTACGGGCCGTAAATAGCCCCGCCCAGCGCGAATCTTTCACGAACTTCACCAATAGCGCTGGAGACGCGCTCAGGGTACTCGCACAGCAGCAATCGTCGTAAAACCTCGAACCATAGCTCCTACATCGGTATTCCGTGTCTCTCCCAAACCTTGCACCTTGATACGATAAATAAGGTACAACATTCGAGATGAAAGCCTGAAAGCGTGCATTCTCTTGCAGATACTCGTACATAAGTGTAGTGTCTGTTCACTGACTAGAGTTTTTTCGTACCGCTGTAGACTGCACCACACCCCACCTTAACGTTGCGCACCGGCAACGAAGCAGCCGCAGAAGCAGCAGCAGCAGTAGAACATGTTGCAGCCGTCGCAGCGACAACCACACAGCCGCAGCAAGCGGCCCTACCCATGAGCCCTCTCATCTTCCCCGGCGGTTGTTTGGTCTCACGATGCGACCAGCGACGACTTCAAACCTGGAAGGTGCGGTGACAGGTTTGAACGACTACTTGTTGTTCGGTGACAACTCGCGCTCCAAACACACGTCCAAGACAGTGGGACCGATGGGGGGCAGGAATAAGACACACCTACCCTGCGACCTAAGTGGTGACTGGTGGACAACAACAGCGCAGTGGCGGCCTCACGGACCGGTCTGGGCTTTCCTGCCCATACGGTGAGCCCTAAGCATAAACGCCATCCATATACAACAAACTCTTGGGTTTCCGCTCTAATCGGCGTTCTGGTCGGGAACCGGGGAAGACGCGTGCTCAAGGACTTCGGGAAGGTCGGTGCGCTTGTTTGCGTGTAGACCGTGTCCGAGAGCAGTTTCGCGCTGTTTCGGAGGACGAGTTGGTTGCTGGGTGCCAGGTCAAAAGGCCTGCTGGTCTCCGGAGGCCAGCGGCCATCCCACTTTTGAAAACTGCCGTACAGTGTGACAGGGAAAAAAGGAGGATGGAGAGCGGGGAGAGAAGGCCCGTACCGCGTTCCAGCGGCTCCCGAGAGGATGGCGAAGACTCGCACAGGTGTGTAGCCGTGTCAGAGGCGCCAACCGGCGCGAAGAAGCGGCGCGCTCGAGCCTGTAGAAGGTGGATGCTCGCGACTCAAAGTGGATTGTTCGCTAGGTTGTTGCACCACCTGCCCGCAAAGTACTAGACGTGGTGTATAGGACTGCCTACCTACGAGCTTGAGCTGTACCAGTACTCTTGTAGAGACAAGTCTTGTGCGCCATCGTTCAGGGTGGTGCACCGGCGCGCTGCTCTTCTGGTCTGCTGCGAGGGGGGGGTGGGGGGTCGCGGCGGCGGTGGCGATGCTGCCACCGCTGCCGCCATTCCACAGCTCCTACTGCGTTTCGGGGCGCCTTGTGGCATGCTTTCTTCATGCTCTCTCGCCTTTGAAAAAGCTCCAATTTGCTTCGCGAACCCGGCGCCGTCGTTTTTCAAATTTCGTCGGAAGCCGGGCGTTGCTCCAGGCTGCTGAGCAGGGAGTTCGCCGTGCTTTCCTTTTATGACTGCCCTTCCTTCGCAAAAATGAGTCGGCTTGTCGGTCAGCATGCACTTCTTGGGTATTATGATCAGCGCCGACCGCAATACTTTTTGCCTTATTTCCTCGGCGCCCGAACACCTCGCTCGAGTCGACTGCTAGACAAATAGAACAACCTACAATACGATAAGTGCTCGTAGGAGTGGGTAGGGTACCGTCCGTATCACATGAAAACATACTACAAAAATACAAAAATAACAAAAATACATACTGCTCGTTTGTTCTGCGAACTCGATTTTTCAAAGAAAAACGGACGAAAAAGAAACGGCTGTGATCCTCTCTACTCGCATGTTGAATGATTAATTTTTCTCACTCTGTTATACTCTGTGCCAGAGTGTGTAACCTGGTATACTACAGCAGTGCGGTACCCGATTTAAGAGCGCCCGTCATAAGAAAAACGGTCAAATCGGCTTGTCACTTATCACGCCTTGTGACGGCTAAACTAAAACCGATATCATTGTGACACCATGTACTATTAATAGTTTTTTCATGATACCCAATCTAAGATAAGAGCGGCACGGCGACAAGAGCTGTACCACCGCCCTTCTCCCACGGGCTCTTAAATCGGGTACCCTCGTACTGTACGAGGACGTCTGGTCTGCTGCCGTCTCGCGCGAGTACAGAGTGAAGCGTGATGGCGCAGTAGATATCCCTGGTACGGCGTCACGCCAGGCATAGCCCGGCTAGCGCCGCCTTAAAAGGTGCCTGGTACACCGTTACCTTTGTATCGAATACACGGAGCTTACCGTCCTGCTCCCACAGGCTCTAAAATCGGGTACCGTACTGTACGAGGACGTCTGGTCTGCTCCCGTCTCGTGCGAGCACAGAGGGATGCGTGGTGGCGCAGTAGGCATCCCTGGTACGACGTCACGCCAGGCATAGCACAGCAGGCGCCACCTTAAAAAGGCACCTGGTACACGTTAATCTTTGTATCGAATGCACGGGGCACGAGTCTGCGTCTACAGTAGTTCACGAACAAGTAATATGTGCACGACCGAGTACGAACCAAAAAGGATTATGATGAAGATGTGAAGAACAAAAGTGGAGAAGCGAAGAAAGGAAGCAGATTCCTGCTTTCCTCATTTTCATGGCGGCGTTTTTTGTTGTTTGCGCGCCCAAGGATCAAGTAATGAAGGGCTGTTGCTCGTTTATTGTTGGGTGTGGTTGCTGATGATCAGACACCCACAGAAGATAGGGACCACACTGTCTCACGACGTTCTAAACCCAACTCACGTACCACTTTCGTCGGCGAACAGCCGAACCCTTGGAACCTTTTCCAGCTCCAGGATGTGATGAATCGACATCGAGGTGCCAAACGATCCCGTCGATAGGGGATCATTAGCCTGTTATCCCCGATCAGCAAGGCAGTGACTGCTGCCGTCGCCAAGTATACACAAAAGTCGTACATCAGCACAGCAACGCCACAACTTCAACCATCAAGACACACTCACACATGCAGTCGAAGCACAAACTTTATGTTGGGTACTGTTAATAGTCTATATTGTTAATACTACTGCTGCGGCATGAACATTTTAACATTTAACACCAGGTGAACCAGTAATCATGCTGTAATATACCTGGGCACGGTACATGCAATACCTACCAGTTGTTACGGAACCATTGGCAATACCTGGTAGATAAGTACGTAGTCTCCACGCCTCCACCGTCCACATTCCCACATGACGCGGCATAGTCTACAGCAGTATTGTACGATACATATTATACTGCTGTAACAGACCATAACAGCAACCCAGAAAGGCAACCGTGAACACGTCCATTGGCTGAAGAATATCAGGTACAGTACCGTATACCAGTACAAAACAGCAGTTGTACCACGTATATATATACCATGCATTCAAGTATTCGGTATATATCAAGTACCTGGTATGTCATACTGTCACATGCTGCTGTACCCCGGTCACCCGCCAAGAAACATACCAAAGGTAACGTATAATACGTATTACAAGGTTCCCCTTCGGGATGTTGTTGACTTGGAGTCCCGGGGGTGTCGCACAAGTTGAAAAGGGTGTACAAAAACATGCTACCTACGATATATATATATTATAAAAGAAAAAAACGTCAGCTGTGAGATCGAGGATTTCGTCGAAACTCAACTTTGTATATATAATATGAGCATATGAGCGCCTATCCGAGGTTCACTGGTATTGTACCGCTGCTGCTGCTTTACAGCGCGGGTGTTTTTGAAGTTCCGAGAAAGTGTGGGTTGAAATCGTCCAGCTTGTCTTCTGAATGGCACGCATACATACCATACACACTGCTGTACATATCATACACAGAAGCAAAGTCCGTAGCTTTCCCTCCCAATAGAACACGTGCGCTCGAAGTATCACGCAGCGTGCTAAGATGGGTATCAACCACTTAACTGGTCGAACTCACAGCTGGCGTGTTTTTAATGCAGTAAATCTTTGAAAAACAAGAACACTCAAAAGTGCGGCTGCTGTTGTACCATGGCTGCGACAACGTCAAAAGGTTTGACGGAGTGATACGGTACATCCGGCAGGAAGTACATAGATCGCCGGAGAGCAGTGCAACGTACTTACCAGAGGGTATGATACGAACACGTATATCTGCGTGGATACCGAAGAAAAAGCCGAAATTGAAATGCGCAGTTTGTTTTTTTTTAGCTTGAACTGCACACAGCACAGAAAGAGCCGCATAGAGGGACGCAGCATGAGTGGTACGAAGTACTGCTGCACGACGCTTGGTGGGTGCCTCATCGGGATCGGTGTAGTCTTTATTTTGCAGGGGGTGTTGTTTGCTGTGTGTCGTATGCTCCCTTCATGCGGTGGAGCAAAAACAAATCATCAAGCTTCATGCCGATGAAAAAACAGTCGAACGGGTTTTGCATGGCACCAATGAGGCGCTGCCAGGTCGGAACGCCACCCCGTGGTTACTAGCCAGTTGTTGTGACTGTGCACCCCCAGAAGACCTCGACCGGGGCCCCAGCTTGTGCCGTGTGCACACGCGGACCCCTTATGTGCCCGTCGGCCGAGAGCACGAGAAGCAACCCGCGCCCGAATAAGAAAAAAAATGCCGATGCCTACTAAAAGCCCATTTGGTACAATGTAACACAAGGTTCCCCTTTTGGGATGTGGTTGATTTGAAATCCCGGAGGTTTCGCAAGATAAAAAGGGGAACACAGGCTCCTATGGATACCGGAATGAGCCTAGGTGAGGTTCGCTGCTGCTGTTGTACGCTGCTGTTGGACTGCTGTGAACTGAGCGGGTGCTTTTGATTTTCGGAGAACACGTGGTGGGCGGAAGTCGTCCAGATTTTGTTCAGGATATGATAGCACACACGCATGCACACGTACACACAGAAGCACCATTTGCGGCTGTCACAAACAGAAGACCTTGAAGTGCGACTGCTGTTATACCATGGCCGCCACAACGTAAAAAAACTTGGGGGAGGGTGTGATATACAGCCAGCAGCAGCAGCAGCAGACAGCACGGCAGCGAAGAGAAAGCAAAAAGTTAAAAAGACGCTGAATTGCGCCGCTCCTCTTGAGACTGCTGTGCGTCCCTGATTCCTGTGAATGCTGCTGTAGGATCCTGCCGTAAGATGGCTCGCATACGAAGCACCGTTCGTGGCTGGTACAACCGGAAACGCTTGAAGCGTGGCTGTTGTTGTACCATGTGGCTGCCTCGGAGTATAGAGCCTTTGAGTGCTGGTGTGGTACAGGTATACAACAGCAGATCGACCACTCGAGAGATAGGTGCAGATATCATAGCTACGTGTGTCCCACGTATCTATGTGTTCGTGCTTGCAACACACTTGTCACGGTGCAGACACATGTGTATGCCACGGTTCCAGTGCCATCCAACGACATGTATGCGCGTGCCATGGTTGTATGGGCCATGTGGTAGTTCCATGTGCCATGTGCTCCATGTGTCATGAAGCCATGCTCGCATGTGAACATGCCAGAACGGTTCGAATGTGGGTTTATATTGCACCTGGGTGGCGGTGGCAACACGGAACGCCACCGCGTGATTACTTGCCTTTTTTTTGCGACTTTGAGCCCCCACAAAACGTGCCACGGACTTCGGCCGGGGCCCAAACTTGAGACGTGTGTACACGCGGGCTCGCAGCGTGCCCCGCGGCCGGGAGCACTAGAAACGAACCACGGGCGCGGGAGAAACCCTTGAAAATATACAACAAAAGTCAATTTCTTACTTCGTAATACCCTGGTATATTATACTGGTACCAGATACCATGGACTTACTTATAGATATCTTCTCCTGAGATTGCCCCGTTTGCCCATCCCTGGCCTCTCAGAGTTTCCACTTGGACACCACCTATTCTTATTTCTTGCCGAACCTTTGCAGCTTTTCTCTGCTTTCTTGACTTTCCGAAACTCGACTCAGAATCGAAATCCTGTCAGAACTGAGCGAGATAGCCATCGGCAGTCGTATCATATGTTGTACTGGTACGAAATGCCCAGTTTAACCCTATTTCTAACTGCAGACACTGTGAAATTTCGCACGAGACAAGAGACTTACAGCAGTAGTTCTAGGGGTCTTGTCTTTATTTCACCTAACGACCTTGAAGGGGTTACTATTGCGGGGGACCGTAGTTAATAGGACCTACCGTAGACACAATAGGACCTACTGTGGACACCAAAACCTATATATTTCCCTACTTTTGCTATTTCGGGGGATCATAGTTAATAGGACCTGCTGTAGACACAATAGGACCTACTGTAGACACCAAAACCTATGTATCTCCCTATTTTTGGTAACAATATTTGGCCATAGTTAATAGGACCTACTGTAGACACCAAAACTTATATATTTCCCTAATTTTGCTATCAATATTTGGTTCTATTAACTATAGTCCCCCGTAATAACAACATTTGGTCCTTTTTACTATGATCCCCCGTTATATATAGCAGTCGTATCCTATATTGTACTGGTACGAAATACCCAGTTTAACCATATTTCCAACTGCAGACACTGAAATTTCGCACGATACACGAGACTTAAAGCAGCAGTTCTAAGGGTTGTCGTTATGTCACCTAAACACCTTGAAGGGGTTACATGTACTATTGATGCAAGGCCCGGTATCGTAACAAACTACACACTACTCGGAATTAGAGTACAGTATCGGCCCTATCGTAACCGGAACCTTCAATTATATCTTAGGCGATGAGAGCATTCTTTTTCTGGCAGAGCGAGAAGGCGGCGGACTTCTTGCGATTTCCTTTATGTACTTCGTAGACGACGACCGCCTAGGCTATATACACTTTCTTACTATTAATATTGTACGGAGTTCTAGGCTATATGGCTTTCTTGAAGTCTGTTTTATTATGATAGGGCCGATACTGACTCTTAGAGTTCATCGGGCACCTGGGTATTTATGTTTGCGGTCTTCATGGTAAAACCCCCTTTCTGCGAAAAGTACCCCGCAATAATTTCATGTAGCTTGTACCGCGCAGTTCTAAATGAGTCTGCAGCAGTGCCACTCTCCACGGAAGTGTCAGCACCGTTCGGGTCTTCGTATTTACGTTGCACCCGATTTTTTCCTGATATCTGTATTTCCGTCTGGAGTGATATATGATACTGGTATACAAGGGGGCTTCGCCGCCGGCCCAGGCCGTCGGCGAAGCGAAGGAGGAATAAGGCCCGCAATACAACAGGTAGTTTACGATGCCAAGGGACCGAGAGGTTAAGGCTCCAGTTTACGATGCCAAGGGGCCGTT
>JAYJME010001783.1:0-15327 GCA_036873775.1 Costaria costata
AGCCATTTGAGAACTGTGTTATTATTGAAGATGGATGCCAAGCTTTTGGCTCATGTTATCCAAATGGTCAAAAAGTGGGTTCTTGCCCATATTCGGATATGACCGTGTTTAGCTTTCATCCTGCTAAAACAATTACAACAGGTGAAGGAGGGCTCGTTACCACTAATTCTCCTGAATATGGGCAGCGCCTTCAACTCTATCGCAATAATGGCGTTATCAGGCAGCCCCATTTTGACCCAGATTATTATGAAGTTCACGACATGACAACCAATTGTAACTTCACCGACTTTCAAGCAGCACTTGGCCTTTCACAATTGAAAAGAATTCTCCCCTTTATTGAAAAAAGAAGACAGATTGTTTTAGAGTATAGAAAGAAATTACAAAATGAAGAGTTTATCCGTTTTTTTGATGCAAAATATGATGCTTTTTCAGCTCATAATTTGCTCCCTTTACTCATCGACTTTGAAAAGCTTGGGATTTCAAAAAAGCAATTGATCTTAACATTACAAAAGCAAGGGATCGGAACTCAAGTGCATTTCATCCCTCTCTATCGCCACCCCTATTTTCAAAAACATTTTCATTTTGAGGTGAAAGATTTTCCAAATACAGAACAATACTACCTAGAGGAACTTTCTTTTCCTTTATTTCCCCATCTGACAGAAAAACAAATCGAATTCATTTGCCATACTTTAATTGAAGCTTGCGCGCATTCTGCTTATATTCGATAAGCTAGCTGCAATGCCTGTGCATCAGACGATATATATTTATCTTTGCAATTTGGAATAAACGTTTTTAACAAGCGAAGACCTTCTTCTCGGTAACCTAGTTGTAAAAGGGCTTTGATACGATTAATTTGTACTGTCTGACTTTTAGGGTCTAGGGCTTGAGCTTTTTCAAGATATGTCAAAGCATTGACGGGATTGTTCAATTGCAAATAGAGGGCTCCCAAGGTTGCAATATCATAAGGATTATTGGGGCTTAAAATTGCCAAAGCTTCACAAAATTGCTTTGCAATATCATATTTTCCTTCTCTAAGATAAAGAAAAGCTGTTGTGCGCATATCATCAATTTGCTCTTCGTCCCAACCCAAAATTTCATTCCAATTTAATCCGCTCATTTTTACCCCTTCACATAACGCAGTAAGCAGCCCATAATATAGTTACAGTCTTCGCGAAGGCCGACTTTTAATTCGCAAAATTGACTCAAAGCGTCTTTTTCTTTTGATCTTTGCAGTTGCTCTTGCGGATCTTTATGAGAAACATCAATAGCTGAGACTCGCGCAACATCGGCTTCATCTTTTGCCACTGAATCCATTCTAAAAAAGAAAACGCGCTGGCTATCAAAGTTAGCTGGAGCTTCAAAATAGGCCCAACGTCGTTTTGAATCGACCTTAAATAATTGAGCAAAGGCATTAGGCTTGGGAACATAATCAAGAACTAACGCATGGTCAGAGATCGCACGTGTATCTGTGGAACTTCCAATATGATAGGTATTATTGAAAGATTCTAGAGCCTCAGTAGCAACTGCATAACGCGAATGAAGATCTAAATTATAGTTGTTATCTAAACTCGGGTTACTACTATTGTCTATTGAACTCATAAACTTTACCTTGGCTATTGAAGTTTTCTTATAAAAAAACAAGTTCAATAGAGCAAACTATTTTTTGTGCAAAACCTTTATTTTTTCAAACAACCTCAAAAATAAAAAGCCAAAGAGTTCAAACTTTCTGCACTTAATCGCTTCTAAAACAATCGATTACAAATCAAAAAAAACAACGAATTCTTCTAGCTCTTTTGATTTGAGGATCTTACATTTTTATTTTGCAGCCTTCCATTTTCCAAAAATATTTTTTTTCCAAAAGATCCGATGATTTTCAAAGGCTTATCAAACGCATCACCAACTTTACCAAAAAAAAGTTGCGACGAAGAAAGTGTCATGCTACATTCCGCGCACATTTTATGCTTTTATAGTTATTGTGGAAAGGTTGTTGATAACTTTTAGACCTAGCCACACCAAACAAAGTTATTAAATAGGGAATGAAGGAATAATACTTATGCTCTTTTGCGAAGACGATTCAAAAATATGGTCTCAATTTTTAGGCTATGTTGAAGAAAAATGCTCTGCCACAGCATTTGCAAACTGGCTTGCCCCCATTAAAGTCCTTCATGAATCTGAAGATGGCTTAACCTTAGAAATTCCCAATGTCTTTGTTAAAGAATATCTAATTGAAAACTATTACAAAGATTTAGCTGCTTTTTTCCCCGTCAAAAAAGGTGAAGAACTACCCATTAAATTTGTGATCTCAACTCCTAAAAAAGAGACCTCCAAAGTTATCCTTGATGAAACTCCTGATGAACTTCTCGCAAAGCCTCAATTGAATATTAAACTAAATCGCCACTATCAATTTGAAAACTTTATCGAAGGACCTTCCAATCAATTTGTTAAATCTGCTGCTATTGGAATCGCCCATCGCCCCTCACGTACTTATAATCCCTTATTTATTCACGGAAAAGTAGGCCTTGGAAAAACACATCTTCTCCATGCTGTGGGCCATGCTATCCAAAGCAGTCATAAAAATCTAAAAGTCCAATGTATAACAACAGAAGCGTTTATCAACGATTTAGTAGATAGCTTACGCAATAAATCAGTGGCTTCAATGAAGCGATTTTATCGAGATTTAGATGTTTTACTAGTCGATGATATTCAATTTCTACAAAATCGCCTCAATTTTGAAGATGAATTTTGTAATATGTTTGAAGCCTTAATTAACCAAAATAAACAGATTGTGATTACAAGTGATAAACCACCTAGCCATTTAAAACTTTCTGAGCGGATGGTTGCTCGCATGGAATGGGGTTTGGTAGCTCAACTTGCCTCTCCTGATCTTGAAACACGTGTTGCCATTATTCAACATAAAGCAGAGCAACGCAACTTTACCATCCCACAAAATATTGCCTTCTATATCGCAGAGCGAGTATCACAAAATATTCGTCAATTGGAAGGGGCTGTTAATAAACTCAGCGCCTATTGTCAAATTTTAGATATTCCCCTTTCTGAAGAGGTCGTCGTCGAAGTCCTCGGAGAACTACTTCATCACAGTACTGATCAACATGTCTCTATTGATTCCATCCTCAAAACAGTCGCTCAAATCTTTGATGTTAAAGTCAGCGATCTTAAAAACAGCAGTCGCACACAAAATATTGTCATACCTCGCCAAATAGCCATGTATCTTGCCAAAGAGCATGTTCAAGATTCATTATCGACCATCGGAGCTGCCTTTGGAAAAACTCATTCCACCATTTTACATGCTTATAAAAACATCGAGAAAAAATTGAAGATGGATGCTGCGCTTGCTCAAAAAATGAAGCTTGCAGAACGTTCTTTACAGGGTCATCTATAACTTTCAAGAAATCAGAAAGTTAAATGCTGATTGACATTTAAAAGTTCCTCTCTTATCCCTAAGAACGGGGTAAGGATTGAGGTTCTATCATGACTCGTATCTTCTTTAAAAAGAAGCTATTAGATACTTCTGCCATTCCACAAGCAGATACTCACTCCGAGGAAGAAAAAAAAGAAGCCCATAAAATCACACTCGTGACTTATGGGGTCGATCACTTTTTAGAAGAAGAGGTTAAGAGCTTTGATGACTGCGCTTCGCGCTTAAAAAGCAATGAGTTAACATGGGTCAACGTCGATGGCCACCCCTCTCAAGAGTTTTTAAAAAAAATGCAGGAATACTTAAAAATCCACCCTCTTTTGATCGAAGACTTATGCACCGAGCAGCGCCCCAAAGTAGAACCCTATGATAATCTCCTCTATCTTGTTTTACGCTCATTGTATTACGACCCCGAGCGAGTGATGATCGAAAATGAACAAATTAGCTTAATTGTCGGCCCCACCTATGTCATCTCATTTCAAGAAAGGGAACACTATTTAAGCGGTTATATCAAAGAGCGAATTCGAAGTCGAAAAAATAGGCTCCACAATATTAGTCCTGATTATTTGATGTACACCCTAATTGACGTTGTGGTGGATAACTATTTTGAAGTTTTAGAGAAAATTGCTGAAACGGTCGACGATCTAGAAGAACAGTTGATCACGACTTCAGATGCCCAAGTTTTAAGAGATATTCACCTTTTAAAACGAGAAACCATTATCATGCGCAAAAGCATTTGGCCTCTGCGTGAAGTGATATCCAAGCTACATCGAGGTGATTTTGAGCAAATTTCTCCAAATATTCATTTCTATTTACGAGATTTATATGACCACACCATCCAAGTGGTCGATACTATTGAAACCTTTCGCGACATGATTTCGGGTATTTTGGATCTTTATCTAAGCAACATTGGCCACAAAACAAACCAAGTGATGAAACTACTAGCTATTGCTGCAACGATTTTTGCTCCGCTCACCTTTTTAACAGGCATTTGGGGAATGAATTTTAAAAATATGCCAGAGCTTAATTGGGCCTGGGGCTATCCTGTGGCTTTAGCTATTATGGGCACAGTGATTGTCTTTATGCTTATTTTCTTTAAAAAGAAAAAATGGATCTGATTTCTTTTTTTCTTTCTTTATATTTTGGTTTTCCCATAATTTCTTACTTTTTTAATTCATAGGATCTAAAAACATGAACTCTGCTCCCTCAGCACTCTCTGTAATAAGAACCGCTTTAGCCATTGCTCCCCCCCCTATTTGAAATATTGAACTCTGATTTAAGCCTCCCTCAAAGATTCTTAACAGCGAGCGCATCTACTCTTTTAACAATAGCTCTGCCCCGAAGTTTGAATTGCATATACAGCGCAACAGCAGCTACTATTGGATTGAGTAAACTGTTATTTACGGAAGAGCAAAATGATAACCCAATCTATGAGATAGGTAATCTAGCTTTAAAAGCAGTTCACATTAGTGTTACAAGTGTAACTGCTGCCATTGCAGTCACCAAAGCTTTACCAGACACTTTTTCCTTTAAAGGAATCTTGCCAATCCTAGTATTACCCTTTTTCCATGAAATAGCGCATGATAGATTCAATAGTTCTCTTTCCGAACACCTCATCAGCTACCTAAGCACTACGGCTATTTGTTTATATGGTGGTTCAAGCCGAGAATCTCTTCCCCCTGCAGTGAATTAACTAGCCAAAGAGACCTTTTATTAGTCAGGCTTACAAGATCTTGTTTGTTATAAAGATTTAATCCTAAAGACTTTTTTAACTCGCTAAAAAAGAGCCTATTTAGCTTGTCCTGCTTAAAAATAGGATTAAAAAGGATCCCCTCTGGATAAAGAAAATGGGGAGCGCTCAGAGTTAACGCTATTAAATTGGCAATGTTTTCCAGTAAAAAAATTTGACGAGGATTAGATGCCAATTGAAAAAGTTTTTTTAGGTAGATGTTTTTGTTAATAAAAAAAAAGATCTGCTTTTGGTCAAATAAGCAAAAATCATCATAGTGAGCTAATCGATAATAGCAATCTGCTTGGCAATAGTCACAAAAAACTTTCTGCCTCTTTAACGGGCTTGAGCAAATTTCACAGAGAGGTTTATAAAGAAGAGTTTTCAAAAACATCCACGACCACTTTTTTACGCATAAATGAATAGCGAGGTGTTGTGTATGAACCTTGCACAGAAATAATAAAGGGCTCGGTAAATTTTAATAAAACATATTGTTTCATCTTTATTTTAATATTTAAACTTCCATCAAAATTAAGATACGAAAGTTCTGGGGGTTTTGCTAGCGTAAAATGGCAATGACGATCATGACTATAAACATCAATGAGCTTAGTGATGATCACTTTTTGATCTTTAACCATAAACATGATCTTGCCTTCTACTGGATTTAACATGGTTAAATCTAAGCCTAATTTACTGATTAGATGAACAGGAAGATCTAGCAAACTGGTTTGTTTCTTAGGCGATTTCTGAAAGGTTAAAAAACCATCGCCGCGAATCGTATTTAAATCCTCTAAATTGCCTTTTAGGTTAGAAACCTCTACCCTATCAATGATGAGAGGTTTGTGCTTGAGTGGACCTTGCTGATAGCTATGCAGAAGGGAAGGTTTGAAGTCGATCAACTTTATTTTGGGAATCACAAACTGCTTCTTATCAAATTTGATAATATCTGCAGAGAGCTCTCCAGAAAGATCGCTGAGTTTAAAATCTCTAATTTCAAGTTGATCTTTTGCATAGCGAATCGTCGAAGATAAGCTTTTAAATTCAAAGCCAAAAAGTTCACAATTTTGCCCACCAAATAGCCCTTCAAAAATAAAATCTTTAAGATCATTTTTAAACAGAGTGAGTTGTCCCGTTAAAAAATATCCTTTGCCAAGCTTAAGCTTGCCAAGTTTTTCTTGAATCTTTTTTGATAAAGAAGGGATTAACTGTTCCCCATTAATTTGAAGCTGCCCCATTAATACATTAAAACCAGCTCTATCTTTCTCTGGACGATGGACAAAATCAAATCGCAAGCCAGAAACAGATCCTGACATATTTTTTATTAAAAAGCCTTCAGCTTCTTCTTGGCATTCAATTTTTAATCCTTTACTTAGGTCCATTTCAGGTTTTTGATCCCAAATAAACAACTGAAAGGCATTTTTCTTAAAGCTCTGCTTGTTGTAGATGATCCAATAGTCCTTTTCTTCAAAGCTTGTCTGAACTTTAACCTGTAATCCAGAAGGTCCATAATCTAGTTTGCAATCATCTAGATCATAATCTTTATTAAATAAATGATATTTGCCAGCGTTCAGCTGCAAATTAAAATAGTAATTGGGATCGGCAGAATCAAAATGTAAATGACCTTCTAAAAAACCATCTTTTTTGAGCTCAGAAGCAATCTCAGGTAATTCTTGCTGCCAATGCTCTTTGAGAATGGCCTGTAAAGAGGGAAGCTGACAAACAGGGAAGGAAAACCCCATATTCTCAATCTTCATAGGCTTATCTTTTTTGAATTCTATATTCTTAGCTAAAACGGCCATTTCTAAAGGCTTGTTATATAAAGAGAGGAAACTACTTTTAATATGAGCTATTTTAAAAATATTTGAATTCCCTTCAATTCTCCCTTCCACTTTATCATCTTTAAAAAGGAAAGGTTCAACGACTAAAGAGGTTGTTTCCCCTTTAAAATCCAATCCATAATTAAAATCTCCTTTAAAGTAGCCGCCGTCTAATTTTCCTTTTAGATCTACCGTCCCTTGACTACTCGAAAAGTAAGGAAGCGCTGCGAATAAGCTCAGTTGCTTCATGTTGCCCAGATTACAAAAAATACGATGGATATCTGCCTGAAAACTATTAAAGATTTTGCAGTATATTCCCGACATACTGATATCTAGATCTTGATTTGCTTTTAACTTCAACCCTCTGACAAAGTAACAAAAAGGTTTTTCTTCAATTGAAACCTCCCCTTTTAAATCATGATAGGTAAAGTTTTCGATAAAGATGCTATTTTTTTCTTGATATCCTTTTAGCTGAAAAAAGCCACTGGGAGAATGATTCATTTTAACCTGGTC
Organism: Costaria costata; assembly: GCA_036873775.1. Lineage (NCBI taxonomy): Eukaryota > Phaeophyceae > Laminariales > Agaraceae > Costaria > Costaria costata. The sequence continues at coordinate 7,496 of JAYJME010001783.1, forward strand.
TCCCCATATAAAGAATTGGTGACGTTTTTGTTTTAAATCATAAACCCACTGCCCTGAGACATCCCCTTCCAGCGCCATAGCATGGAAAGCCGCAACAGAAGTTGTGGAAAGCTGAGGCATCATATTTTGAATTAAAACAACATCATTTTGTATCGATTTCAAATTACTTAAAAAATTGACATTCAAATAATCTAATTGAAAAGATTCATTTAATGAAAAGTAGACATTGGTTAAATCAACACTGCCAATATGGTTATTTTTCTGATCTAAAATAATCTTTAAGATGGGTTTTTTTTGAGAAACATTGAGGTACATTTTCCCCATCAACCTTGCACAATCTTTATATGCATTGGTTACTTTAATATCGAAGTAGCAAGGATCATCATTAAACAGATTCATTTTTAAATAGTTTGAAGAGAGATGATAGTCTTGTTTACGATGAGATCTCCACTGTCCTTCAAATTCTTTCAGTTCAAAAAATGGATCTTGGCTATCAAAGTTGAATTTACATTTAATATCTGTCAGTGGCTGCCCTGCTAAAAAAGGAATCGTTCCATCCACCATATCTCCCCCCAGCGCCACTCGCGTTTTGACCTCTTCTCCTCGGCGACTCAACTCAAAAAAAGCTTGTTCACTAGCTATTTTTAAATATCCCGTAAGGGGAGACTGATTGAGGTAGGTGTAACCCATCGAACTAAATAAGGAGGTAAGGTTGCTCAAATGACTCTCAAACTTATCTAACTTGAGTTGAAGGTCTAAATCCCCCTGCTGCGAAAAGCGTAATTTAAAATTGGAAGACAATTGCAAATTTCCAATTTCAGAAAAAAGTTTAGGGACATAAATATAATCGGGTGTTATTTCTACATTTCCACTGAGCCTTTCAAAGTGCATCTCATTCCCTTTGAGTAGAAAATGGCCGTTTTCTAGGTAAACATTTCCAAAATGAGATCCTGTAGAAAAGTTAAAATAATGGTGTCCTTCTTTTTTTCTCTCGCTCTCTTTAAAAAAAATAGTAAAGGTAGGGTGATCTAAATTTAAATCAAACTGATCATAGCTTAAACTGAGACCTTGCTGGTCAAATTCTCCTCGAATATTTGCCGTCCCCTGTAAGGTCAATGACGTATCATTAAATACAATTGGGCTAACAAATTTTTCTACTGGTACTTCTTCGATATGAAACCAACCATTTTGCACTGTATACTTTGTTGTGAGATGCAGGTTGAATTTCCTTTCAAAATAACTTAAAGCTGGAACTGTTTTTATAGGAATGACAAAGTTTTGCCAAAAGCGTCTGAATTGTTCATTCGCATCTTGATTGACTTTTCTTTTATGGATATTAAAACCAAAAAAAAGGGATCGATAATTTCCTACTGAACATTTTCCTTTTAGATTTAAAGACCCCCGATCAATCACCCCAGCGATTTCACAGCCAATGGACTCATGGCCAAACCATGGGCTATAGCTTTTATTGATCATGGAGGGTGAGAAAGCAAGAAAGTTTTTACCCAAGCCCTGCATGCGGATTTGCAAAGGATCAATTTCTCTTATTTTTAACCAATCAATCTGTGACTTTAAACCTGAAAAAATAGTTAGAGCTTGAGCTTGTACAATTTCTCCATTGAGAATTTGAAAACTGCCATCCACTTTTTCAAATGGGTAATTAAAGGCCTTCATTTCCTCAACTTGAAATTGGAGCTCTCCTTGCAAAGTTTTTAAAAGATCTTTTTGACTTAAATCTAAATGCAACTTGCCACTGGCTCTCATATTATGAATATGCTCTACCCATGAGCAATGATTCAAATACCCGCCCAAAATTTGAAAATCTTCAATCGTCATCGATTGGGGCTTAAGATCTTTTAAATTAAAAATAAGGTGCGCATCTAAATGACCCTTTTGAATTTCAAAGTCTTTGACCTGCGGGTAAAAAGGCAATAACAGTTGCCCAATGAAATCCGCTTCATCTTCACTCACATGGCTAAGCTGAACATAAAGCTTATGTTCTCTTTCTTGACTAGGATCGATCATGCAGCGGATGCGAGCTTCATCTTTAAAGTGGTTTTTCATCCGCACTTCAACATCTGCTTTTAATACGTTAAAGTGACCAGAACCGTCGATGGTTAATAGAGAGTGCCTATTCCCTGTAGAAACATTGCCCTCCAGGTGCAGCTTAATAGGTTCTTTTGGATGAAAGGTAATCTGCCCCTTCATATCTAAAGATTTTAAAATCTCTAATTGGTTTTTTTGATAAGAGACTTTAGCTCCCAAGGGAATTTGAACGGCGCCTTGGCTAGCATCTGTCCAGACTTCCAGCAAGTCTTTAAAAGAATAGTCTTTCTTATCCTTGACCATTTTATTTGTCAGCAAATGGATATCCGCTTTTGGAACGTGCACCGCTAACAGGGTCTTACGATCATCTAGAGCAAGGTCTGTAATTTCAAGCTGCGTTTGCAAAACAGGCATAAATTCTTCAGAAGTTGAAACCTCAATAATCCCGTTAATCACCCCTTTTAAACAATTCAAAGAGCGCTCTTCTTTGGCAAGATTAGAAGCCCAAAAATTAATCATATCTTGGAGCTCAGCGGCTTTCACCTCTTTTAAATCAAAACTATAGTGAATTGAGCCGGATTTCAAAGAGATTAAACCAATGCAAGCAGATTGATCTTGCGATAAACTAAGACTTGCAACTACGTGATCAGATTGAATATTTCGAGATTCTGCTTCAAATAGAAAGTGTTGAGAAAGCTCTTGAGTTATGACTGTTCTATCGGTGAGTTTGAGCTGGCCTTGCTGCACCTTAAAGGAGGTCTCTATTTGCAGACCCGTCTTACTAGCTTTAAATAGATTCGTTAAAGAGGGCTTAAAATCGGCGGTTTTCACCACTTGTATTTTAGGATTCAGTAAATCAAAATCAAATTTTAAAGAGCGCTTCCACCAATCAATTTGATAATGAACTGTCATTAATTCAGCTTCTAAGTAAATCCCCCCTTTTTGAAGAACTTTACTTTTAAGGCCTAGCTTGGGTTCAAAAAGAATCAATTGATTTTTCTTATGCTGAAAATCATGAAAGCTAACTTTTTCGCCTAAAGCTTTTTCTGAGAAATACTTAAACCCAAATTTAATTGCATGGGATGTGATCGGCTTTCTCCAGATAAAAGCTGAAGTCATGATCACCAAGACAAAAAAAAGCAATTGAAGCCGTTTATTCATTTCATTAATCGATTCTGCATAATAACATTATCTACTTAACACAGAAAAAAATTGAAAGGAATTTTAGCATTAAGCTTTAATTAAGTATACTTTAAGAGAGGACTGGGAAAACTTTCTCTTATTTGTTCACAAAGCTGTCGTATTTTTGAGTATCCATCAATTTTTCTAGCTCTGTTGGATCTTGTAACTCCAAGCGCACCAGCCAGCCATGCTCTTGAGGGGATTCATTAATCAGTTCTGGATGATCTATCAATTCCCTGTTGACCTCCACAATTTTACCAGAAACAGGAGAATAGATATCGACTGCTGCTTTTGTGGATTCTAAAACGGCAATTTCTTGCCCCTTTTTGATCTTAACACCTAACTTGGGAAGTTCTACATGAACAACTTCACCAATTTCTTTTTGCGCATGCTGACTGACTCCGATCGTTGCTCTAGAGTTAGTAATTTTGACCCATTCATGAGAATCACTAAATTGCATAAGATCTCCTTATCTTCAATTCATCAGACTCTTACTCATATCGCAAAGAAGATGATTCATGCAATCATCAAGCTTATTTAAGAGGGATTTGAGTAATTTTTTAATTCAATCTCTTCCAAAAGCTCTTCCGCTAAAGCTTTAATACTTTCAGACGAAAGCTCTTGTCGAAGTTTTTTTTGCATCGGATGGTCTTTAAGAGAAGGGCTACCTTTTTTCAAGACTTGAGCAAACTGCGCTGTATTTCCTTTAATCTGCACAGCGGTCCAATAGCCCTCTTCACGCCCAAGAAGCTCTTCCAGTTCTTTAGTATTACCTTCTTGGCGAACCAATATTTCATTGGTAGGCTCCAATTTAAATGCTACGAATTCTTTTTGGAGGGCGCCTGTTTCTTTATAACTTTCCAGAGCCTCTTTAACAGGGCTATACAAGCGGTATTCACAATAAAAACGATCATTTAAGTGTGCTGGTTTTTTACCAAACTGTTCATGATAATTTTCGCAAATCGCTTTTTGAATTGGTTTCAGATATTCTTCTAAAAGTTTGTCTTTTGCTTTTACAAACTCCTTCTCTGCTACCTCTTCATTGGCCTTATGCATTTTAGAAAGGATTTGATTGAGCAATTTATCAGCTGTTTTATCTTGTAATAACTCTTTATAATCTACTAGACGTGCAGGCTCTAGAGATTTTACAGCCAGGACTTGATAAAAGTGTTGGTTATCAAATGTAACTGGGTTTTGATCTATTTTTTCTTCTGCATCAAAATTGAATAAGTTAGTTAAAAATTTCTCTTTATTTTTAGCTACTTCCAGCCCTTTAAAGGGAAGTCTATAGCCACTTTTTCTGGCCATAAATTCTTGTGTTAAGACAGGCGCTTTTTCTAAAGCATTCTTCACCCAATTGTCATTTTTTTTGAATAAAAGCTCACGAACAAATTGATCGATTTGCATTTGTGTAAAATAGTCTTGCCCTTCCATTACAGCTTGATAATCTTTTGCACTCATTTTTGAGTCGATTTCAAGTTTTGGAAATTTGACTTTTAAAGAAGCGGCATTGGATGGATCCATTTTCCAATTCCAAAGATCCTGAACACTAATACTGACCGCTGCTTTTTGCAAATCTAATTCTTTAAATTGAATTTCAATTTTTTGCTCAACTAGTTGAGGGTTTTCTTTCTCAATTTGATCCATTGGTTTTATGGCAAAGTCAAGATTTAACGCCTCTTTTGGTTTTCCAAGGGCTACCAAATAGGTTTCAAATTTAGCAAGGTCGTGGGGAGATTTAAAATCAAGATGCTTGGGCAATGTATACCGGCATAATTCCACTCTTTGTGAAGCATACTCTTCAAATCCATTGAGAGTAAGATCGTCTAGAAGGGCAACATGAGCTGCTTCATTTAAAATGTTTTGGAAGGTTAATACCTCTTGCCATAGAGAGATCATCTGCGCTTTATTCATTCCAAGCCGCATTAATTTGGCATGAAAATAACTATCTGCGTCACCAAATTCTTTGAGCCCCAAAAACTGCAGTTGTTTAAACGATTGATCATTGAGGGTCATTAAACTGTTTTCAGCTTCTTTATAAGTCGCTTGGTACCCTCTTTTTTTTGCAAGGCTACTGACCTGCCAGATGAATTGGCAAACATAATCGATCATTTTGTCACTAAACCAATCTTGTAAAGATCGATAGCCAAATAAAGACAAACCCAAAGGCTGCATGTTTTCATCTGGAGCCAGCCATTGATATTGTCTTTGCTGCTCTGCTAAAAACTGCCATAAAGCATAAGAAGAAAATTGGTTTTCTTGCAAAAAGAGCTCTGTTCGCAACTTAAAGGCTTCTTTGATATCTGTTGTTTGTTGTAACTTTTTAATGAGCTCTGGAATTTGTGGAGCATGCTTTTGCCAAATAGGTTCTGCTGAGAGTAGAGTTGATTGTGGGTGAGTATAGGCTTTAAAATGTTGTTCTTTTTGCTTTTGCTCATTCCAAAAAGGTAAGAATTCTTCCATTTTCTTTGCTGCAATCAGTTCGATAAGACCGGGTTGAACAATATTTTGCGTAAAGACATCTTCAGGAAAAAAATGAAACCCTAAATAATTCCCATAGAGAAGCATTTCACCATTGTTGGTTGTCAACAATGCTTTTAAACCTTCAAATTGAGAACGTTTAATTTTTTCACCCGATGTTGTTTTAAAAAAGACGGGGTCCTTAGTAGCTGATAAGTTGCGGGGCAGCAACCCTGAAAACATCACAGAGATACCCACTAAGAAAGCAACAGCAACGAAAAAAGTCTTTTGATATTTTTTTAAAAGTCCAAGCATTTTAATTTTTGAGTTTTAAATGAAAAACAAAAAAAATAACATAGAATTCAAAAAAGTTGCTAGGGAATTTCCTGAAAATTTACTAAGAATTAACTTTTTAAGATAGCTTCAATCAGCTTTTCTTGGATGATTGCGCGATATTCATTGAGTTTTTTTTGATCTAAATGGTTTTCAATAAATCCAAAGCTATTTTTTAAAATAGCTTGGCAAGCTTCTTCTGATTGCAAAATGGATCTCAGAAACTGAGGGTCTGGAAGAGCAATTGAAATCGTTCCGTGATGAAGATATCCTTTGGATGTTTTGCGCTGGGCAGCCCCCCCTATCTTTTTCCCCTTATAGATCACATCATATTTGGTAGGCTTTGCCATACAATAGTTAAGATGTCTCACAATCGGACCTTTAGATTCCTCTTGAAGATAAACTAATTCTTCTTTTTGTTCGACTAAACCAGCCGCCGCTTTCATCACAAAGCTATTAACAAATTGATAATTATCTAGTGTATTTTCAGAGTAATCGCAGTGAGCTGCAGGCATCAAAAATGAAAAGGCGTAATCGCAAAAATGCATTGTCGCCCCCCCTCCTGTGATCCGTTTGGCTAAATCAATTTTTCTTTTCTGGATGCCCTTGATATCGAGCAGCTGTTCAGGCTGAGCAAAATAGCCATAGGTTATACTATCTTTTTCCCACTGATAAAGGTGTAAAATGGGCAATTGCTTAGGGTTTAGCTCATCTAATAAGAGCTTATCAATAGCCATATTTTCCTGAGCGCTTCGCACCCCTGTATCTATAATATTGACTTCCAAAAACACTCCTTTATACAGCTCATCGAATCTGTTGATAAATTGAATCTTATCTTTTAAAGGGATAGAATATTATTTATTTTTATGGTACAAGAATAAATGCAATTCCAAAAAAAAGCATTCTTAGATTTGCAAAAAAACCATCGAATTTCTAATGTGAAGTTATACCAGCAAGAACAATTTAATAAGTTTTTAATAGAGAGTCTTTTATGTTTGACAAATTCACAAATAGAGCTAAACAAGTAATTAAGCTCGCTAAAAAAGAAGCGCAACGCCTCAACCATAATTACTTAGGGACAGAACACGTGCTTTTAGGGCTACTCAAGCTCGGACAAGGCATTGCAGTTAACGTACTTAGAAATTTAAGTATCGATTTTGAAACAGTACGTGCTGAGATTGAGAGACTTGTCGGCTACGGCCCCGAAATACAAGTGTACGGAGATCCAGCTTTAACCGGAAAAGTAAAAAGAGTTTTTGAGGCTGCTAACGAAGAAGCTGCTATTTTAAACCATAATTATGTAGGCACCGAGCACCTGTTACTTGGCTTATTGAAACAAACAGACGGTGTTGCAGCTCAAGTTCTTGAAAATTTAAATGTCAACTTAAAGGAAATCCGCAAAGAGGTCCTCAAAGAACTTGAAAGCTTTAATCTTCAACTACCTCCGATTGGTTCTACTTCCAATGCGCCTCCTAATTTAAATCAACCTCCTAAAAACCCATCTGCTAGTTATGAGGCAAAAACAGTTCCAAATAATGACAAGACTCCTGCTTTAAAGGCTTATGGTCACGACCTTACTGAAAACTGCCGCAACGGACAAATGGATCCTGTGATTGGACGTAAAGAAGAAGTTGAAAGACTTATTCTTATTTTATGCCGAAGAAGAAAAAACAACCCTGTCCTTGTCGGCGAAGCCGGAGTTGGTAAAACAGCGATCGTAGAAGGTCTAGCTCAAGCAATTGTCAAAGGAGATGTGCCTGATAATTTACGTAAAAAAAGGCTTATTTCACTCGATTTAACACTCATGATTG
>JAYJME010001784.1:0-15319 GCA_036873775.1 Costaria costata
CACAACGTGCTGAAGTCCGTCTTACGAGCGGTTTTTGTAGGATGCAGTTCACCCTTCATGCGACTCGCCCAACACCTAACGGCGATTGACGCTTGGTGCTAGCAATGCCTGCCTGGTCGGTGAAAACCCGACGTGCTGCGTCCCGGCATATTAGGGATGCGAGGGTCTATGGTCATACGACTACGGCCGTGCATGATATGAGTACACCCCCCCCGCCCTTGCAATTCGCTCCACCAAACCCGATGCACCCTATCACCAACGATAGTTCCTCCAACTCCAAGGACTACTACTCCAGCGACTGCACCGCCTTTTTCGGCGCCTCCCACTCTAGGTCCCTCCGTCGGGCCGTTTACTGGGGCTCCAATAATTGCGCCAACTACAGTGGCTCCAACCACGGAACCTCTCGTCACCGGTGAGCAATCGAGTGGTAGCCAAATGGTTCAAAGACAGTATCGGCAGTTTGACGATGGTAGTGCACTATAGACAGCGTGAGGTCTCGAACGAGCGTTGATAACGACATGCGTTTGCAAGCCTTGATTCAGCTCATGACGGCCTATGTGAGCTGGTCCACGGAGTCAACCCCTTTTCATCATGCCTGTCAGCAAACCACGTACTTCCTGTTCATGCCGCTTGTGCGATTGGACGTTTCATCGTGCCACAGTAGATGTTGCAAGAACTGTACCGAACAGAGGGAATTCGGGAATGTTTGCACCATGGAATCCAGCATCCAAATAAGTAGTGCAGTTCCTCCTCAGCTACGAACTGGAGATGAATTTCCACCGCGAACTATGAGCATTCTGACTTGCTTTGGCGTGCTTAGCGCCAAACAAGTTTTTGTGTATCGACCGTTTACGTCTCCCCCGTGACGATTCACTCCCCAATACCCGGTGCGCCGTATCGCCAACGATAGTTCCTCCAACGTCGAGGCCGACAGCTCCAGCGACTCGACCGCCTTTTTCGGCGCCTCACACTCTAGGTCCTTCCGCCGGGCCGAGTAATGGGGCTCCAATACTTGCGCCAACTACAGTGGCTCCAACCACGGAACCTCTCGTCACCGGTGAGCAATTGAGCGTCAGCGAAATGGTTCAAAGACAGTATCGGCAGTTGGGCGATGGTGTTGCACTGTAGAAAGCGTGAGTTCTGGAACGAGCGATAACAGCGACATGCATTTGCAGGCCTTGATTCAGCTCATGACGGCCTATGTGCGCTGGTCCATGGAGTAAACCCCTTTTTATGATGCCTGTCAGCAAACGACGTAATTCCTGTTCATGCCGCCTGTGCGATTGGACGCTTCGTCGTGCAAGAGTAGATGTTGCAAGAACTGTGCCGGACAGAGGGATTCCTAGGATGTTTGTGCCATGGAACCCAGCATCCAAATATATAGTGCAGTTCCTCCTCAGCTACGAACTACGGATAAATTTCCACCGCGAACTGTGAACATTCTAGCTTGCTTTGGCATGATTAACGCCAAACACATGCATGTGTATCGACCGTTTATGTCTCCCCCGTGATAATTCCCTCCGCAATACCCGATGCACCCTATCACCAACGATAGTTCCTCCGACTCCACCGCCTATTTCGGCGCCTCGCACGGCAGTTCCTTCCGCCAGGCCGATGACGGAACCATCGTCTTTGCCGACCGTTCCACCGTCGTCACCAGCAGTAGCGCCGACTACTGTGGGACTAACCTCGGAACCTTCCGTAACTGGTGAGATAACATGGAGCAGCAAAATAGTGCAGAGATCGTATCAACAGTTTGTCGAAGCTATTGAACTGTAGACAGTACTGTTTCCGGATGCAGCGTTTCTGATGACACGCGTGGACAGGCTTTCATGCAGCTCATGTCGGCCGACGTGCGCTGGTCCAAGCGTTAAACCCTTGGCTGCGGATTGAGTAATTGGACGTCCCAGGAGGCCACAGTAGATATAACATGGAATCGTACCGGCCAGACGGGTTAATGGAATTCTTGCACCACGGAACTCAGCATACTAACGTGTAGTGCAGTTCCTCCTGAGGTACGAACCGCGGATGAATTGCATCTGCGAACGGTGAATACTCTGACTTCCTTTGGCGTGATTTGTGCCTAATACATTTGCCGTCCTATTGACTTTTATACCTCTGCCTTGATGTTGCCCTCCATCGAACCCGATCCATCCTATCACCAACAATAGTTTCTGCATCTCCGAGGCCAACAGCTTCTGGGACTCAATCCTCCACTTCAACGCCTCCTGCTTCAGCCCCTTCCGCCATGCCGGCAACGGAACCAACGTTCTCGCCGATCTTGTCACCGTCGTCTCCAGCAGTAGGGCCGATTACTGTGGTTCCCACTTCGGAACCTCTCGTCGCCGGTGAGAAAGTGTACGGCAGCAAAACGGTGGATATGTCGTACCAACAGTTTGTCTAAACTAGTGTAGACAGCGTGAGGTCTGGACCGAGAGTTTCTGACGACATTGCAAGCCTTGATGCAGCTCATGATAGCCGATGTGCGCTGGTCCGTGCGCTAAACCTTTTGGGTAAGGGAATGTGAGCAAGCGGCGTTGTCCCTTGTGGCTCCGCCGGCGAAAACCAACGTTATAACGTGCCACAGTAGATATCGCAAGAGCCGCGCCCGATAGATGCGGGAATAATCGCCACATGAAACCCAACGTCAAAACCTGGAGTACGTTCCCTCCTCGGCTGCAAAGTGTTGATTTAGTTCACAGGCGTTTCATTGGTTCTGCCCGGCAACCATTTGGCCAAAGTTGTAGTTGTGGCACTAAACGTTGTGTCGTCGTGTTGACCGTTATGCTTCCGCCCTGGTGGTGCTCTCCACCAAATTCTTATGCACCCCAGGTCCTTCTTCAACTCCTTCGACTACAGTCCCTGTTGTCCAGTCGACAACGAGACCATCGGCTTCCACGAATATACCTTCGCCATCTCCACCAGAATCACCTACTGTGGCGCCTGCGAACCCTGCTGTGGCCCCATCTCCCGTCGCTGGTGAGAGTGCATGCGGTACCAGCACTGTGCAGAAATGGTATCAAAACGCTGTGGGAAACAATTGTGAACAACGTGAGTCTAGGAACTAGCGTGTCTGATAATCGGCGTTCACAAGCCTTGGTGCAGCTGTTGTCGCCGATGTAAGCGAGTACATGCGTGAACACGCCTTGCATATAGGTGGTGAACAATTGACTTGTACCCGTTATGGCCCGGTCGTACAACCCGACGTTTCAGTGTGCCACAGTAGATATATCAAGATTCCCGCCCGCCAGATGCCAGAAGGATCAACGGAATGTTCGCCACACGATACCCGAACTCCAATCTTGGTGTTCATTTTAATCTCAGCTACGGTGCGTTTCACAAAATGCACCGCCCCTTGAGTACCAGCGACTTGAGCACATTCTGGGTTCGTTGAGGATAATAGTGTGCAAAACTATGGGTCTCGAGACATGGGCTGTTATGCCTCCGCCTTTACAATGCGCTCTTAAGTTACAGAGAAGTACACCAGGTGTCGGTGTTAGCACAAGCAGGCTAGACGTGGAAAACACTCCTGCCACCTGAGGGATAAAACAAATGTTCGACAAGTTGAGTCCAGTATCCCCGAGCGAAGTGTGATCCGTCTACTGTTTTACAGCGTCGTCTAGCATCACCACCCTGCTGTCAAATAGAAAAGTGGCAAGTTGTGTAAACATTTGTCGAAGAGCTCCCAACCCTTGACGGCGTCTCGGCATAGTGACCCTTATGATTCCGTCTTGATCGCGCACTCTTCCGGATCCGATGCCAGTACCCACAAGTCCATCAGTGACAGGTACTGTGTCTCCGAGTCCGACATCGTTCGTGGCGCCGCAAGTTCCTTCAACTCAGCCAGCGGCTGGAACTCGAACTCCGACAGGAGCACCCGATTCGACATCGATTCCGGTGGCAACCCCTGTTTCAGCACCGACAGTGGATGGTTCATTGTCTGAAGCACCGCAGACTGTGATGGAATCAACGGAACCAACGAGTATACCACCACAGACGTCTGAACCAATACTGGCTACTATCGAACCTATGGTTCCCTCAGGTCCTATGGTGTCTTCGATGTCGGAATCTCCCGTCGAAGGTGAGAGCGCGTCCAACAGACGGTCAGTCAAGGTCTCATTTTGGCTAGCGTGCACGTTGCATAGTTCAAGGACAAGAGTTTGGACTCCCTCACACACGGTTCGACAGGCAATACCAGCGAATCTAGGCATCTAGCGTATTTACATGCGTTTGATGGACGAACGGCCACGCTCTGTTGTGTGACACTCGTACACTGCGATGTTTGGATATCGAAGCAATGTTTATTACTTGGAACCCAATATCCTAGAGAGGGAGATGGATAGCTTTCCACACGAGCTTTGCAGAGTTGTCCAGAGTAAAGGTGCTTGGGGATTGTACTATACAATTTGCCATACCCACGGCTGTGTGCTATGAATCGACCTGAAAGAACCCACACGACGCCACTGGACGTTCGTGATTTGTGTCTGTAATACAATTGGTACCCCCTGTCAGCGCAGTCCCTGTCCATGGCAATTGCCACCGAAATAAACGAGGGGGCATGCCGCCGGTTGGGTTTCGTAGGGTACTGGAATTTTTCTAGCAACTGTCGGTCAGCGAGTCTCTATTCATCCCCACATTGGTTTTTCGAATTGTTGAGAGCCAAAACGAATACCGGAATTTCAATCCTAGTCTCAATTAAACAGAAACCGATTTCATGCTCTCTTTTCGTCTCCCTCGTCGTTCTTTCCGCTCCATATTAATCTCACCTCCCCCCATGGTGATATATGCTGGCGAACCAGAACGTATTCCTGCTGCGTCGGAGACACCGGTGCAAACACCGATCCCTGCAACTGCTCCAGTGGCCGAACCGCCTGTGGCAACACCTCCAGATAATGGACGGACAGCACATACCAGATAGATAGAGGGACCAACGGTGGGAAGCCCCACCCAAATCGGTCCGAGTGTTGAAACAACAACCAAAGGTTCTGTGCAAGCACCTGTGAGGCGTGCTACGATAGAAGTGCACCGTTCTTTTTCAGAAGCTCCTCACTTTAGGAGCTCTGTACTTCACCCACACACTGGTTTTGAGTCAACCAAAAGTGCAACCCGATTATAAAAAACATGGCTTAGGTATACAAAACAATCATATTGCAAAACAAGAATGACACCCTGACAATGTTGGGTTAAGGAGCTCCGTCATTCAGAAACAACAAAAAAAAGTGCTACCTCTATCGTAGCACACGTCCTGTGGTAACACCGACCGCTGAAGATGCTCCAATGTCAGAAGCCCCTGGGGAAACACCTGTTACGAAGCAAAATCCAAAAGTTGAATAGCCAGGTGTCGATCCTACAGCAGGCGCTAAAGAGGCACCAACATTGGACAGCCCCTCGCTTATCGGTCCGGTTTCGGCAACCACTGACCAAGCCCTAGCGATCGCGGCAATACTCCAGTGGTAGAAACGGCTGTGATAATACCGCTGTCACCGGATTCCCCAGTGGTATAGAACAGCCAGTTGTTGAGCCGACACCAGGCAATATAGAGGCGCCAACCTTTGGTAGCCCCTCGCCAATCGGGCCGGTTACGTAGCGGATGCTGTCACCCACGAGTCCGACACCCTCTTCTCCGGTGTTTGCGACAGACCCTACAGTTGGACAACCAGGGGATCTACCCTCGACTCCACCAGAGCCCTCGCCCGCATCATCAAACCTGGACTCGTCCACGCCCGAGCCATCCGCAGCCGCAGAAGAGGTAAAATGGCTCATGCCGTGATGTTTCCGCTACCTAATGACTCCCACCGCCCTATCGCCTTTGAGGATGTAGTAGTCTAGGGAACCCTTTGAACCAGCATGCGTTTTCAAAATACGTTTCATGCTGTAGAATATATTCATTGTGGGATGGGTTAATAACGTTTCAAACACACGAACTAAAGATGAGACGATGTCAGTCGTGATCATCAGAGGTGGGTGAATCTAGGACTATCGAGCGCATAAACTTCTCCTCAATAGTATGGCCATTCCTAGTAAGGGCATCGCGTGAACACCACCTGTATTTGCCTTAGTCACGGGAGTGCGTTCAGGCTTCCATTGTTGAACTGGTCTGCCCGTCTGCGGCCGTCTATCTCTCTACTGTGTCACGGGTTGTATACTTGACTGTGACACCCGTACATGCCCAATTTCTACAAATACGGTGTCCAAAAACCCGGACTACCTTGTGGAACAGTGGTGGGGCTTGTTTGGCCGGGACTGGTGCTACGGTAGGAGGGGGCACCTTTCGATCCTATCTTTTCATCCAAATAGAGCCACTCGGGAGGGTCACAACTTGAGTGATTTGCATTATAAAGCTTTGGGGCTCTTTGATTTCGCTCTATGTTCCACCTTGTGCCGGATTGTCGCGCTGAGTAGCAAAACCTAAATACCCTAAATTTGAGATAGGTACTGAGTCGCTCGCCGGGGTGTCCTAAACTCGGTACGTAGTGAAAAGGGTAGCCCCCCTGCCGTAGCACCTCGCCCGGAAGCCGTCTCGAGATGGCCGCTATCACCGCGCTGTTATGGTTTTGGTTGGGTCGTAGCGATGCGAACCTAGTTTTAGGTTTTTGTTGCTTTGGGGACATCCGGAGCTCAAGCCCCTAGCCTCGCCTACCATTGTTCGTGACACAGAGCTCTGCGAAAATAGATGGTGGAGCTTATGTGGTTTGGAACCCTCGATCCCGGTGGAGACATGCCTGAGCGCCCTCTGGGTATCATGCTCGATGCATCCGACAACTGCTTCGTCTTGGCTGCTCGTACATGGAAGACAAACTGTAAATATATAATATATGTGTGTTCAAACAAGAAAACCGAGTATTCGAGCCCAGCAATTCTTCGTGTTTATACGTTACGTGGTTTACAGGTATCTCCCCTCTCCCCTTACACATTGCTCTGACACCGGTGCTATGACCTCCAGCCTATTTAACCTCTTGCACGTCTGAGGCCCTGCTGCCTCATTTGCCACACAGCCAGAAATCGAGTAAGCTACTGGGTGTCACTCTAAAGCCTCTGCCCAAATCAGCTGCACGAAAACGAAACTTTGAACTGAATCTTTTAATACAGATAGAGACGACACTGCAGTTGGCTTCGGAACAAACACAACTACGATCGACGACTGGTGCTTTTCCCTACATCCAAATCGTGCAACAGGTTATCCAAAAACAACTATACCAAACATCACCCCATATCCGCTTTTGATCAGGCAACTTATTCAACCTTGTTTGTTTTTGGGGAAACACAATCAACTGGCAAATAACCCATCATAACATTGTTCAGTAGATTACACCCCCCTCACAAATGTAACGCGTTTAAGGTTTATCGGCGATTGGGGGAAGAATGATGCACGGAATATATGTTGGTTTACTGTAACTTGTGTTTTGTGATTGATGGAATGATCACCCCCACACTGCGAAATAGCATTGCCTTCGTCGACCAAAGGGTCTCCGAGGTACCACGCGAGAGCTGATGAACCAAAGGGGTCTACCCATGACCAAATCATTTGCTGCAATGAGTTCTGGTTGAACCTCTGCTCAGCAATCTTCCCTTTTCGTTTTTCATGTGTACTTCGTTTAATCCTCAAAGCTGTTTCCTTCTGCAGCTGATGCTGCAAGAGCTACGTCTATCTTTACCTTGGGCGGCGTGGTTGCTGCCACTGGGTGCAGCCTCTTCGCCAGCACTGGAAGTGCAACAGCGACCGTAAACCCTGGAAGTGTGGTGAGTTCGAACGCATTGGCTTCGTGTCGACTACTTTGCACTACGCTAGTTAGGACCCATCTTGGCGCGCGATACTGCTGATCACCCAAGGTTTTCGCGACGTGAGTTGGCGAACCCCCTGCCACCGTGTGCAAACTTGACTACTTTCAGTGCGACGTGTTCTTTGTCAGGGCAGGCGCGCCGTCCGGCACCATATCTTCCTTCGCAGCTGAAGAGTGTCTAACATTTGGAACACCCGAAAACAGAGGCATGTAATGCAAACTCTTCAACCACATGTGCCGTCTTCGTCGGATGCTTATGTTCAGCCGCAGGCCGCGACCTCCTCGGTGCAAAGTGTCCCCAGAATCCGTGCGCCATCAGCGACGATGTCGTTGGTGCTCATTGATCAAATCCAATTTCTTGCAACGCTGTCGCTTGTGGAATCTACGGGAGCTGAAGACTCGTGGATCCTTGAGTTCGCCAAACACCTCAGGTCTGGGGATGCCCAGCCTTCGCATTGAGTTGTTTGGTCGACTCCGAGAAGATACAGAGCAGTAGGGTGCTGCACTCGCAACATCACGTCTCGATTCCGATCCTACTATAGCAGTTAGATGTACGAGCATGGTAAACGAAAGCGTGCTGGATGAAATCATACAAATGTACATGACGAACATAGCCTGAATGCTCTCGTAAAATCACATCAAACTCTTGCACCTGGTAGGTGGGTGAACCTCTGGCCTCCGGGTGACGTCGTCGAATCATACACGCCAGTACGGAGAACTGTCAGCCTCGGGGATGCAGATGATCTGCCTCGGTGCAACCTGGCAGATGCTGGGTCGGACGAGATCGGTGCGCTGGTATTTATCGGAAACCTTGTGCTCTTCGTGATCATCCTGCTGGCTCTCTTCGTCCTCCACATAGTACTGGCCTCCGGTGTGGAGGCGTATTGGCTGACGAAGGTGACGCCGCTCGCAAGTACTCCGCTGCGCGCAGTATATATAGCACATTCGACCCACATACTGGTTCAAGGTTCACGACGGAATATGATTCCCCGGCCAAAGTCCAGGCCATGTTTCCCAATCAGACTATGAGAATTGCACACGTCTTCTATGATCCCTTAAGAAAACTAACGGTTTTCTTTTTCGTATACACCGACAGGAACGCGCCAAGAACGAGATAGCGTGGGCTCAAACTCATGGCACACCCATTCCTGAAGTAACACTCCATGGAGCAAATGGAGGGCTCGTTCTAACGGGGATTCTGATGCTACGTCTGGAACGACATTTCACGGCTCCCACCGACCACGACAACAGCTGTCGCAAAGTGGCTCAGTGCTTCGGGATGGTGGCAGATACGAAGAAAATGCAAAGGACGACGAGGAAAAGGGCAACCAAGATGTAGCTGACATCGCCGATGTAGTTCGGAGCGGGAATCACATGAACAAGATCTTGGAATACAGAGACCATTCAACGTCGGCATGGCTACATTTTCCGCACGTAGAGCTTGTATTCCTGCTGTTTGCTTTCGAGGGGGTCATCGCAGCAGGGGCGTCGGCCTTGCGCGAAAGCAGGTGCACATGGGTGATAATCGCGGCGATAATATCTTTGGTGAGTCCCACTTTGCTCAGTGAAACTGTGTGCATATCATGCCCAAACCAAAGCTCCGAAGTAGTATTTCATGTTTCACGGCATGTCTGAATCTATCACGTGCTGTATCATGCATTGGTGGTGTGTCCTGCCCATAACGATACTATCCGTTGCGATAGTTTGAGCCACCCCATCTCCTTTCCCGCAGAACGTTCCCAGCAATTTCATAGACCTCGAAGCAGTGAGCGTCTGGAACGTATATATCGGTTACAAACTCTCAATATCGCTTTTCATTCGCTCACTTGACCTCTTCACTGCTTGTGGGTTGTGCCGACAATTGCGTGTCCTCAGCTTCTCTACCCCACGCTGATGTTCGTCATGGTGTGCCGGACGATCGCTTTCCGAGTGCGCTCCGATGCCCTTATCGCGTTCGAGCCAACAATCTACCCTGGCATACCCAAGGACGGCGGTGATGGCAGGGACGGCTTCTTATCCAGAGTTATTACAAGCTGCAAGGAAAGCCGTAGCTTGATTTCCTGGGCGGATGCAGGACAGTGGGTGACGGTTGAAACGGTCTCCATCAACTCCAGGCCTGGGGATGGCTGGATCCACACTAGTGTCGATGAAGACGCTCGGCGGGAAGGAGACCGTTTCCGGATCGGGTTTGAGCCGCTGTTCGTGGACTTCACCAAAGCTGGGTCGTGGTTCATGGTATACTCCCTCGTTCAGGTGAATACGGTCAGACATATATCAACTGGCGCTACTCACACCGTGTTGAAATTGGGACGGCATCTGCCCTCGTCATGGGATGCCACATATATTAACCGTGGACGTGGGTATCGTACTGGTCGTGGGTATTTTTCAATATGTTGGGTGCATATCGGTTATTTGATACTCTGCTAATCGCGGTGAATGCCCCTTCCGCTCCTCACAGTCGGCGGTTTTTGCGTCTGTCGGGGTACTGATCGACGAGAGCGTGCGGCAACTTACGCTTTTCGGTGCCCAGCTTGTGGTGACCTGCGTAGTGCTCGTACGATTCAAGCCATTCGCGAATAGGTGAGATTTCTAGTGCGAACTAAGTTCGTCTCGGTAGCGAGTATCTCTTGACTAGAACATGCCCGACGAACGGCCGAATACCTTGCCTTGGGGCAGTTGATATACCGTTTACACATTTTCTTTCAGTCACCCAGTAGAGCTAGTAAGCCTGGTGTCGATTGTTCAATGGATGGCAGGCACTAACGACGTCTTTATAAACGTTCCAGAGTGTACCCATTCACAACCGGTAACATTTGCCATGACGTTCGTTGGGCAGTATTTGTAAACAGATGCGGGATCCATGCGATGTTGGAGCTGTGGTATTTGTAGAGAGCAAGACGATTGCGATGTTTCCGAACGTCAACCATGATTGTCACTTGTGCAAGGTTACGCGTGCCAGTTTTTGAGTTAGATACTCTACCCTGCATCCAAAATAGTAAACACTGATACTGTCCCTGCTCATTTTTCTCTCTAACGCTTGGCAGATTTATCAACTCATTAGCGGCGTGCCTGTCGGGCGCCGACGCTGTTTGCATGGCCGTCTTAGCCGTCGCCGCCTACTCCTGGAAAGAGACTGAGAAAGCCGATAGGGCCGACAACGCCGTCATCATCATTCAACTGATGGCTCTTATCGGTGGGGCCCCGTTCTAAGTGTTTGGCCTACCTTGCTTCCTGATGAGAACCCCATGAATCTAAAACCAATATGCGCAACACATCTGAGAGGGAATGTCGAGCAGCTGAATTTGATACATCAACAATCGTCGACTATTACAGTGATGAATGCTGGCTGCACTGAGGAGGACGGTGCATTTTTATATATATATATTGCAGGATGTTCCGTTGATGGGGAAGTTGCTTGCTTGTGTTGCATACCCACAATCCCCGAACCTCTGTGAGAATCAAAATATCTCACGGCCCACGTGCTCCGAACGCCTGTTTAATTTTGATCTGGCAGTACTGATATTGCCGATGTACATTGACCTATCGTCGTTCGTCATTGGAGCCATATCCAAGCTCATGAGAAAGAAGGCCGTATCGGAGACCGTGGACGAGAACGCGAAGGTGTGTCAAACGTTTCCCAAAGCATCGTTTTCACAACGTCGTTTCAGGTAGTGGGTTCGTGGTGGACTTACCTGAAACACACCTTGATTTCAAGATACCTGCAGTGTCGTCCTTCCGCCAACGATTAGTTCGAGTTGGCGTGTGCGAGGTATGTCTGCAACAAAGCAAACACAATTGGGCAACGATAGGGGTGGAACCGAGGTTCGTCGATCTCGATGGGCTGTACTTAAACTATGTTTAACTTCGTTGGGAGCGTCCCTTTACGATGCCGACGTATCCCTCGCTTGTCGTTTGCCCACTCATCGTGCTGCTGTTTAGGAGAAGCGGAACTTTGTCCGCCGGTACGTCTTCAGAGCGTGGGGAGCCACCTGGTGCAGTACGGTGCGAAGAAACATGTTTGCTTGCGTGAAAGACACGAGTGAAGGCATTCGTCGGCCCCGGATATCCACGGACACCTCCGCTGCTCCGAGGAGTAGGTCGGCTGGTCGAATGGTTGCCGCGGCAACGTGGCCTGCCTTGGAAAGCCCTGCCAATGCAGGCGTGCGCCCCGGCGGACCAACCGAAATGGACATCACTAACACCGCATTGGTGGGACCCGTTCCGTGACGGAAGACGAGACATCGACGAGCAAGATGATAAAATCGTGTGGCTTCTGAGCCACGTAGGATGCCTGGTCAAATGTAGCGTACAGGTCCTATCGACGATCTACTACAGTTCACGTGGGTGTCTGTGGCCACCACGTTTTTGTAGTATCCTGTACTGTAGAACGTTGGTTACGTTCATGGTGTCTGTGTTTCGCACCATCTTGTATTCCCGCTGCATTCCTTTGAAACATGTTGAGAAACCAACAGGAGTGGAACTCGTGTCGATGTCCACTATTCCATGTTTGGACTGCATCAAAAGCAATATTTACGTAGAAGCTACCTTAGAAGGTAAAAATATATGTATTGAATGATGTCAGTCGCCACGTGCTGCAAAGGAGGGTACTGGTTGCTGACTGTGCGCGAGGGGTCTCTTGCAGATAACCCCGCTCCCATTGAAGAGAAATGCGTTGCTGTTTCACGTGCGTCGAATCGAGTGCGGAATCCAGACACTTTAGCTGCTATTGTGTTATCGGGCTTGGTTGTCTGTTGGTCTCGCGGCAGGGCTAATCCTGGCTGTGGTAACAAACTTAGTGTTGACAAAGACTTTGCCAGGTTCCCCCACCTGGGCGAGAGGAACCCACCACGTAGTTATTTGCTACGTTGAGAGCAGGCGTCCCAGTCGCTCACGCTCGGTGAGTATTATGGAAATGCCCAGATGTACCCAGTGTGCACAAGTACGTCGTGACGGTAACCTCCGCGATTGGCACCTAGGACTGCGTTCACGGGAAGGCTGGCTTGACTAAGACTTGTTAGGTGAATGTAACGCACCGCATTGGCAATGTCACCACTGATTTAAGGGAAACACAACAATTCCAATGCTTTGCATAGAATACCAAATTGTTGTTTTGAATATCTATATACGAAGTAGTAGAATAGGCCGAACCGAACATTATTGCGCCGATGTTGAGAGAACAGGTTCCTGTCTCGAGCAACTGAAGCATCAGGAAAACGCTCTTCATTAGCATTCGCAGTGTGAACATCTTTGCGGACAACGTAAAAAACTAAGACGGTACCAGGGGATCGTAATCTTGCGGAGGGCTTTGTCACATGGCGCAAGGGGGGGCGGGGGCGACGAGCCGGTGATCACTTGAAGAATGTATAGAAATCCGAAGAGTGCGTTGAATACTTATGAGAAACGGTGCGACCACAGTAATGGTCCCAAGGAGTCTGTCGACAAGAGTACGAAGCACAAGGCAGACCGTTTTGCAAGGTTTCAGTATCACTCTTCTATTGAAGGCGGAATCGATACGGCTGATGTCTGCCCAGGCAGCACTATTTGAAATTGTCACTGATTTTGTCTTAAAGCATCACCAGGTGGCCTTGAAGCTTCAGTAGGTAACCAGGGCAATCAAGCATTTTGTATACGCTGTGATGTTAGCTATGTTGTGAGGGCTAGTCAATTTACAGCGCCTTGACCTGTGTGCGTCGAGGTGGGTCTGGCGTTCGTCTTTGTTAGGGTCAAGGAGAAGACCGAAGAAAGAGGTGCGCCCCGTAGGCCAAGTTTTTACCGTTCTTGTTAAG
This sequence comes from Costaria costata, assembly GCA_036873775.1. Taxonomy (NCBI): domain Eukaryota; class Phaeophyceae; order Laminariales; family Agaraceae; genus Costaria; species Costaria costata. The sequence goes on from JAYJME010001784.1 coordinate 13,568, forward strand.
AACGGCGTTACGTTTTTTCGTTACCTTAGTCATAAAGCTTTCACATTTGACTATTGCCGAGTAGTATGTTGATACCCCCTGTGCGTGGTCAAACGCCTTACATAGTACATTGAAAATCATCACGTGCATGCAGCCCAACGTAGATACACGAACTTGGTGGATATTGCTCTGGAAGGGGTGAAGGATGGACATCAACTCAAAACCCATCATCTCTTGGTTCTCTTTTTCCGGCCCATCGAGGGCATGTATCTCGCTCTGTAGACGGCAGTCCGGTGCCCGCCATTAACGTCGATACTGGTGATGACGTGTCTGATAATCCTTATGACTGATTGATTATGCTGGTGCGTGGCATGTTTGAGATAAACGACAAATACTCGGTACATCAAAAGGCACTGCACACAAATATAACGTGATTCGAATCGTGACAATCTGCAACAGCAAGAGCAGTGTGCGAACGCCACATTTACGATTTTCACCATAGAGTTCACGCCGTAAGACGTGCCTACGAATTCCGGCCAAACGTCGAGCCCAGTGGTCATAAATACATGGCGATTCAGACGCTAACGGATGGTGGTTCGATGCTCACCGTAGTCCACGATGCTCATGTTTCCAGCTTTCGTTTACTTTATAGTACCAGCAAGCGGCAGTAGACAAATAAAAATGACAGAAAAAAGGCGAGCTATACAACAAGATGCAGCTGCTGCTGCTGCTGCATGCTACTGCTGTTGCTCAAGTCTCCAAGTCAAGCGCGCGATGTCCGTCAGGCAACATGTATGCAATTGTTTGATAACCTCCTGGTTCGTGAGAGGGTGATGCCACCCCCCCCCACGTCAACCACCACCCCACGGCGGCGACGTTTGGTGGCGGCCCGGTACAGCCATCACACGCCAGACGATAATAGGTATACTCGTAGCTGGTACTATTCATACGAATGCCAATATTTTATACTTTCGCTGGCGGCTTGATGGTCATGGCGCGCCAGAAACAATTAGGTACGGGTAGAGAGATCAACCGGCACCATATGCGTAAATCATAATGAGGCCTTTTGTCGCCATGTGGCAAAAACGTCTGTTTATAGCGGGGTGCGCACAGGCTTCCAATATTTATCAGTCTGTCTGTCTGTCTGTCGGTTGTGCACTGTCTGTTGTAACGTTCGTGATTTTGCGCCACTTCTGATTGCGAGAGCTGCACGTGACCGAATCCACAAGCCTGGTTTGTACTGCAGCGGACGGGCGTGGGCTAACGATTGGGACTGCTTTGCTAGTAAGCCGTCCCTAGTTTGCCGCGGTCGCCGTGATGCGGTGGTTTTGGTGGCGGTGCTGATGCGGTGTGTGTTAGTTTATGCGTTGGCATTATGAATTTATTATTCTTTAAACGCACATTCCCTCTCTACTAGTATATACTGTACCTACCTGCATTAGGGGCCCTGCAAGTAGTTCCGGAGGTATAATGCAGGGTAGGGACCATGATACGATTGAGAGTATTTTTCGCATTGCATGATATATGCAGCAACGCGAGTAGTGCACGTGCTGTACAGCATAGAGTGTGTGTACGCAATACGTCCTGCACTGCGACTGTAGGTTCTGTCACACGTCGAAGTGGCCTCGACCCAAAACCAGGACAAGATACTAAAGAGAATCAGACTACTCGCATTGCATCATACATGCACAGCCAAGGGTGGTCGAAATTTGTTTTCGACACACCACGTCGAATTGTTCAACTTCGACCCTTCCGACAGGGGGGGGGGGTACC
>JAYJME010001785.1:0-15315 GCA_036873775.1 Costaria costata
TGCTGCTGTAGTTCATAAAACCATCTTTGTTGTACCACAAGGCCATGAGAAACCGGTACTGCTGCACGGTAGTTCATGAGGCCACCTGTGTTGTACAGCAAGGCCATGATAAGCCAATACTACTGCTGCTGTAGTTCATAAAACCATCTTTGTTGTACCACAAGGCCATGAGAAACCGGTACTGCTGCACGGTAGTTCATAAGACCACCTGTGTTGTACAGCAAGGCCATGATAAGCCAATACTACTGCTGCTGTAGTTCATAAAACCATCCTTGTTGTACAACAAGGCCATGAGAAACCGGTACTGCTGCACGGTAGTTCATGAGGCCACCTGTGTTGTACAGCAAGGCCATGAGACACCGGTGCTACTGCTGCTGCAGTTCATCGGGCTGCACTACGACTTTCGTTTTTCCTTGAAAAGTCACTTTCGGGCCGGCTCGGAGCCCCTCAAGCGAAGAAGGGGCTCATAACCTATTACAGGAGTAGGTGCATCACATGCACCGCCGTACCAGGCGCTTCGAGGCTCAATTTAATATCGGAACAGCCCTTGCCAACTCTTGAGGCTCAGTTTCTTGCACAGGCTACTGCTGGCTATTCTATGGGATTTAGTATAGCACCCGACCCTGAGAGCACCGTTTCTTCTGTCTAATTTCTTATTTATCGTGGTAGATTTATTATGGCACCCGACCCTGAGAGCACCGTTTCTTCGGTCTTATTTCTTATTTATCGTGGTAGATTTAGTATTAAATTTCTTATTTATCGTGAGAAAATGAGCGATGGCCTCAATTTCTTACGACCGAATTTCTTATTTTTAGGGGTGGAGTGGACGAGACACCCCTTCTGCTGATGATGTGCGCCTCTTGTTCTGCATGCTGATGGTATTGAGGGCGGCCGCGCACATATATACACACAACGATAGCTTGACTTTAATATACATTGCACGGTATATACGATGCTAATCGACGAGCAGTGGAAATGCTGAACCCTCTGCGTGATAATAACTGAAGGTACGTACCGCAGTGGAGAGGGGGGGGCGTACTCATTTGTTGCTTGCCTTAGTCATTTGACCATTGACCACGCATCCCTTTTGAGACGGAGCACCGTTCCTGCTCCTAATAGAGACACCTCCAACAGTTGGGCGCTCATTATGTTGTTTCCGTCTATTACAAAGAAACGTTTTGCTAATCCTATCCCCTTCCTGTTTCGCCGCCTGTGGCCACCATCTACCTCCTAAGATAGCGATCGAATTGGGGGGGGGGGTATATAGAGCTCCACTCAAGTTAGGGGTTTAAAATGTTCAGTGCATCCCTGCCGTAGTAGCAAGCGTCAAGCGCCCAACACTCGGCATCATGCACTCCTTGGCCAATTAAAACAACCAAAAATTCGGTTCGACCGACGAAAACGTGTCACTGGGGAAGAATTGGGTCAGACGTATTAGTAACAACACGATATGGCAAATATCCTCAGAACATACCGATGCCACTTTTGCTGTCGCGTCCCCCATACAACTGCGACTACTGTGTTATCCGTAAAACCCGAGCACAAAACAAGCAATACATTTAAATACAATAAAAATATGTGGTTTTAAGATCGCATTTCTTAATAAACCCCTTCGCTATTAACAACATTCTGTCAGTGTGGTCGATCGGAGTCACCTGGGTGTACGTGGCCAGGAGAGTGCCGCTGCAGTCGGTGAAAGTGTCGTCCGTGCAGTTGGAGTACCCGTCGTGGTACCTAAAAATACATACACAGGTCATCGAGTTTAAAAGAACAAAGCAGATGAGAGATCGTTGCCGCGTTTTTTCACATGGGGGATCGATCGGTCCCGAACCTCTGTTTCGGGGCGGGACGAACGCAGAGTGCGCAGGATGTATCGTGTGGGGTCTCCAAGAGAGGGCGAGGGGAGAGAGCGTCCGTACGGGGGTTTCCAAGACCGTTCAACGGCATTGTTTTATGTAGAGAAAGCTGAGAAGCCTTGAAATAAGCAACGTATCGGCCATGGGCCGCACGCCACTTGCAGGACACGTTGTACCGGTATTTTTTGTACGCTGTTAGAATAGTGCGATCACCACACGTACAAAGCATTGGAAACACAAGGGACTGCCACTTCTGTCCCACGACCACACCACGGTTTTCGGTGCGCGATGTGCACCGTCCATGGGTTTCGAAGAGCAACCATCGTTCGGCAAGTGTCACAAAAACAGCGACATTTAACCATGGGGTCGTTCTACGATAGCCCCCCCCAATGTTTCTTTAACGAAATCGCCGGTTTTGAAACCAGCTCCCGGCCGCATCTCCTGAAAATACGGTGCCTCTTGCCACCCCGACATCATTGTTCGATAGTCCTTTGCAAGCAACAAATTATTGGAGGATATTTGTGTTCATAGCATCCTTCCTCGTGTAGAACAGCCATAAAACGTTCATTAAAGGAAACCGCTGGTTTGGGGGGGGGGGTATCGTAGAAGCAGACCATGGAAGGTGCATTTGAGGTAACCGTCTGCCGCCAGATGGAGGCGCACATATTTCGTTTTTGCGACGGACAAATGAGGGCTTCAGAGGAGGTATGTCGCCATTCAATCCCGAGATTGGTGGTCGTGTCCGCTTCAAAATCGACGAATTCAGGAAACATTTCGCTCGCTCGTGCATACTAGGGGGGGGGAGGGTGTCTGCACAAACTCCCCTTTCCCTCTACCGTCAAAACCGCATCTAACATCCCTTGTAAGCACGGCGGGTGGCGTTGCCGACGAGAAAGGTCGAGTGAGCATGCCAGGGAGCCAATCGAATCGCGTTTCGCCCACCCTCAACTACACCACCGCCCGTCGCATCTTTGGCACCGCCGAGGTGGTTGGGGAGCAAACGCACAAGACTGCAGAAGAAGTACGAACTTGTATAGTAGGCGATATCGGGATGGCCACGGGAGAACGAGATAGGCTCTGTAGCACACGCTGCGCACCTGGTGTGATAGATGTTCTGCGTTGTCTTCATCCTTCCGCTGACGTAGCCCAGCTTGGCCCACCAGGCGTCCTCGTAGTAAGGGTCTGCCAAGGGCGCAGGGCGATCAAGAGCGCGGTCAATACGGATTCACGTTGCGCCCCACCGCAAAGGATGATGATGATGGTGGTGATGCCATGATTGTCAAGATCTACCGAGCGGCTGTCGAAGACAAAATTGGCTTCATTTATAGAGACAGGTTACGGGAAAGGTGGAACCAAATTTGTCTCGCGCTGTTCATGGGGAGGAGCTCTAGCGCCAAAAATCACGGTAGATGTACCACGTTTTGGCTCCATATTGTTCTGACCGGTCGAGCACATTTGCTTTAGGGCTAGCGCACAGACATGTTGGTCGGGTTGCGAGAACAAATTTCCAGGGTTCTTTACGGTGCGGTTTTTCGTATCGGTTCGGTGCGGTTCGATGCGGTTAACCGCACCGCGCCGCACCGTGGGGTTTTTGCCCTCTTGAGAACCGCACGGCACCGCATCGCACCGCAAGATTCACGATATCGTAAAACCACACCGATCCGCACAGTAGGGTTTCCTGATTCTGAAAACCGCACCGCACCGCACCGTGAGAATGAAAACCGCACCGAACTGCACCGTAGGATTCCTGATTTCTGGAAACCGCACCGAACCGCACCGTAAGATTTTTCATTTAATGAAACCGCACCGTGTACGGACGGATAACCGTAAAGAACCCTGCAAATTTCTTGGAAGTGTCATGTTTCAGGTGAGATATTGAGAATCTCATATGCGGAGCTCATAAGTTTGGGCGCCACACCTCTACCGTGGGATTTCTCCGCTGCCTGCTTTCGGTGTGACGCAAACATCGCGGTCCCACTTACAAGCCTTGACGAAGTTCCACTGCTCAGCGGCCAGAAAGACGTCATACAGGTCGTCGCGGCCGTACTTCGCGATGGCGCCGTCACCAAGCACTTCCAGAATGAACTGTCGTCGTCGTGGTAGCGGGCAGTTAAGACATGGACAGAACAACACCACATACGGGCATTTTAGTTAAGAAATGCGCAGAACAACACACATACGGGTGGGGGTGCACGATTGAATAGTCAATAAACCATGTGAAATGTACTGGTAATCGACACTACTAGGCGTCGCTCGAACTGCATGAAGCAGCAACAATGGCGTGCATCGCGAATTTCCATCAAGGTGTCTCAAGGACGGGGTCACCCGGAAACAAGCGCCCTTCGCCACTAAAGCTGAGGGGAAACCGACAACCTACTTCAGGAACGAGCCCCGTCATCTATTAATAATTGCCCGAGGGCAGCTGAAACAAGCGGCGTGGATCTCGATTTTCCAATACGATCTGGCTCGATTGTGGGGTCACGTGGGATCGAACGCCACACGCAAAGGCTCAACCATGACCGATAAAAGTTGTCCCTCGTGCTTCACCGGCCTCGAGATAAGAGGGGACGAACACCACATTCACCGCCCTCTCCCACCTACGAATCTCATCCCACCTCCCCGCACCCCGCCCTGTCAACCATTGCGGTTTTATTCCCACGGGCTTCTACTCGAGGCCAAACGTGAAGAGCCCACTGCAGGGTCAAAGTCTAAAATGAGAACAGGGTGGCTAGGTGAGTTCCGTGACAAAAAACCAGCAAGACTATGATTACTCATGTTCCTGCTAGTTGGTGCTCTTTGTCCGGTTACTTGCTCGGAGGCTGTTCATTTCTCTTTTGTTGTTAAGAGTTTTCTAATTTGTTTCGTTCTTGCCCGGCGGCTAGTACACTAGTAAGTTCCTACCAGGTACGAGCTACCTGATACTCTGTTGTGGCTTGTATACGTTATACACCGTGGGACATACTTCAGTAGTGAATTCCGCGACAAATACGCCATAAATAGAGGCAACGATTGGCGCATCTCCTTGCGAAAACTCTGGGTGATAGCGGTAGCACTAGCCTCGTTAGGGACGTTGAGGACGGCGTGCTCGGTGTCGATTCTGAACCGTTCGCCGCTTTCCAGGTCCTGGACTCTAACCACCGCGTTCTTGCCCGTCTTCGGGTTCGGGCGCGTGCCGTACACCTGGTGCTTGAGGTACAGCTTCACCCCCTGCAGGAAATCGGCGTTTGGATGTGGGCGGGGGATCGTTGGCCAGGATACAGGAGGGATAAATTGACATCCGATATGAGGCGAGAAGGGCGGGTGGAGAGGAGGTGCGCAGTGTCTTCTGCCGACAGAGAATGGCGCGGAGAAGGGAGAAAATGTGACCCAGCTCGTCTCTTGAGTTACACAAAAGTCAAAAACGAATGGGGGCTAAATGTTAATATCAGCGCGTTGACCCCGACCGTGATCATCCGCGTGCCACGCGAAGACCAGCGAGTCGCAGTTCAATATCAAATTACCGGGACCACTGCCAGCACCAGTACACGAGATAACACTATGCGGTTAAGTTTCGGGTACGTTCGGTTCGCGCTGACTCTGCTGCCCACTCGCCATGGCCTCAAGCTTTTCAAGCATGAATATGGCGAACAGGTCGAACCCCAGTTGCTTCCCGTCCGAGTCCACAGGCACCTGTAGATATCCACAGATACATCGGAGCAGTTTGGTGGTGTGATCAAAGGCCTTCCAAGGTTATGTACTACGGCAGGGAAGGGGGGGGACCTCTAGGATAATTGATTGCAGCCGATCAGAGCCATTCGGGAGAGTGACTAGTCTATTTTCTTGGCGGTCTTAAGCTTTTAATATTTTTGGGTTCGGGACCAGGCCCAGTTCTCGATCAGGCCCAGGCTTGCCCCCAAACTCGGTTCTCTTTCCAACGCCATCGATGTATAAAACGATATCTGCACCGTCGATCACGCGTGTATTGTTGCGGGAACGACACCCAACCCAAGTCGGCGGCGCGTTCTACTTCCTCCTCGTGCTGTGGCCCAACAGGTTCGTTTTCTAACACGTGCCACACGCAAGTACACGCAATCAGTAGCAGCCCTACAGTATTGCTCATCATCCTGGCCACCGGTTAGCCCCCATCTTGTCCCGTTTGTCCCTTCTGTCGCCCCCCATTGCATCATGATGAGAGGAAAAAAACCCGGCAGAGCTATGAAATGTATGTCCACCTAGGGACTGTTGGTACGGTAGGGGTTCTGTTGTTTCAATTTTCTCTCTCGCAGTTTAGACCACTTCGCCGAGTGACTAACCACCTCTCCCTCTCGAAACAGGCCTTTTTGTTTGCTTTTGTTTTACAGTAGCATCCTAGTAACAGACAACGTTCAAGGTGGTGGACTCCGCGAAATGTAAAAAATAAAGGCATATACGCACAAGACTGCAAATTAATAGAGATGTCACTCTTCCGAGCCGCGCTGATCGGCTGAAAGAATAGGGCTGAGAGGTGCTCTCCCTACCGAGATAACGGTCTAAGAACGACTGAAACTCGACGAATACCCACGAATGAGATAGAATGGGACTTGCATCTGACATATTGAGTTTACGACACGTGGGCACGGCACGAACACGTCCTGCGGTCACCCGAGAGCAAACCTCCAAATGTGTTTCATTTATCTTGATAAAAAAACAGACGCCGCTACCTCGCGGTGGGCTTACCATCAATCGGTATGTGAACGACGAGACGGTAGAGACAGGAAAGGCCTAAAACCGAGCGTTGTAGGCGCGTCACTTACCAAGAAATAGCCTCCAAGACCAAGGCCAAGGCCTGTGCCACATACAATCCACGTTGCAAGGAGGAGTGGATGAACACCGAGGCAGAAAAGGAGGCAGGCAGGTAGGCAGGCAGGCAGGCAGGCCAGGGTGTGCTTGAGTGAACTGTAAAACAATCGTACGTATATATAGCTACGGAATCCTTTAACATGCGGTCGCGTTCGAAAGTGCAATCCCCGACTGAACACAACCTCGGCGATCCTCGCAGAGTTGATCCGTCAGTGAAGGTGAGCACGGTCTAAGCGACACTTCCTGGGGTTGCCTCTGCCAAGGACAAGGCGGTACGGGTTCCCTCTGCGGTGAGACACTACCGCATGCTACGGGTTCGGCATCGCCTAGCGGGATAAACAAGACTGACGCTCGGTCTACGATGGTCATTGCACGCTTCACGTAGTTGTTGCCTGCGATGAGCCCTATCGGCGTCCTTGGATCTATGCCGGGAGAGTAAGCCAGCGTAAGTAACCCATACCAGATTCATTCGAGAGATCATCCCACGGTAGGGGTGCCACGCTTTCACCCGATATTGCTATGATTGGTTGAGCTCTTCCATTGAGTAACCGTCGGTTAGTGTCATATGACAATTTTACGAGTATACTTCGTACTTGGTTTTTAGATCTAGCGCATACATATGTTGGTAGGGTTGCGCGAACAAATCAAATTTCTTCGAAGTCAAGTTTCGGGTGAGATTTTGAGCCCCTCGTGTGAGTTGCTAAGGAAACATGCCACCGAACACCCCTAACGTGGGGTTGTCCTGGAGGTGGCCCTGTCAGCACACCGGATATTTTCCGTCGTTTTGGGCGTGGTGTGGTTGAAATGGTTGCCACCCAGCCAGGGTATGCTTGCCTCGGGCCTCCCGCTCAGGCTTGGTTATTCGACCGAATGCGAATGCATCCTGCAAACCTGCAGGTCGCCCGTCGGTTCCCCTGCTCTGCCTATTGCCTTTGCTGCTGAACCCCCGAACACCAGGCTCTCCCCACGCCTGATTCGGATGGGAGGTCTACTCGCCTATGCCCCCCAACGAGAAAATAAGCCGTCTGTCTCACCGTTAGCGAAGTTGTTGGCGAACTCCACGACTTGGTCGTGAAAGCTGATTCTGGTGGTCACGTGCTCGCCGGCGCTGCAGTCACTGTCCAGGAAGAAGTCGTAGTCCTCCTTGGTCATGTATACGCCGTCGCTGGTCGGGACAGGAAAAAATCACAGGGCACGGAAAGGTTGATGAACGAGTCATGCTTTGAACTACTCGTGGCAACGGTACGAACGCCGGGCTTCGCTGTCAATCACTCGAACTACTGCAAAAATAGCAACGGTGCGGACGCTGGCGCTCGCTGCCAAGTACACTGAAGGAACCGAAGGGGACCATTTGCTTACATCAAATGCAAATGAATTGCGGTAGAGGCACTACAGCATCGGGCCTTGGTAAGGGGCTGTGAACAGATACCTAAGGGGATCGATGAAATGAATACCACTCCCCCCTCCTCCAGAACGCCGTCCCAACAAAACATATGATCGACGGGGTTTGGGCCCCGGCAAGCGCCATACGCCTTGGCTACATGCCCCTGGGTTTAAGCTCGAATTGGGTGCTTGGACACCGGGTCTGCTACCTATATGGTATGTCGATGTTGAGAGACGGCATCAGGAAATAAACAAGCAAATGACTATAATACGAGAAAGCCCAGAACATTTCGGTTTGCTTTCAGCGATGCGACAAAGAGAGTTTCCTCAGTCGGGACAGTTGGTGCAGGCCCGCGCCCACTTTTCGTATATCGTGCCGCAGTGATAGCCACGTTCGGGGAACAACAACAGCATCAACCTGTAGCCAGCTATGTGTCTCCGACTGCTGTTCCCAACGTAAACACTGATCAGATGCGAAGTGCACCAAACTTGATCATGACCGTAAGTAGCTGCCAAAATGAGCTGAGAATGTCGGCGATCGAAATGAAGGCGGCGGTGCGAAGAATCCAACCAGGTTTAAAGGTTTGGCAACGGTCAGTCTTTCCGGATATTGCGACGGTTGGGGGTATGACGGTGGTCGGCATCCCAAAGCTGACTGAGGTTTAGCTTGGCAGCGATTGACACGGGGACTATCTACCCCAAGACTAGAGCCAATCCCATCTGTTCGTACCTACCGAGTAAAGTTCGTTACCGCACGGTCACATTTCAAGGAAAATGGCGGACGTATCATTTATGGGGGTATCTGGCTGTGGCTGCTACAGTACTCTTCCCTGGAACACGGTGGGGGGGTCGCTTGTCACGTCATTTCCTTTGCACCGTGTATGGTGCTAGCGCAAACATCATACTTCGTAGGTTTTCATCGAGACGTGAAATACGGTACCCAATACCCGCACGTGGATTCTGAGATGATATTCTAAAAGCCACGACATATGTACCTGTTGTGACCGTTCATGGCAAGCATTTCCAGGGTGAGCATGGTGGATGGGGTCCCGTCGATCTCGTATTCTCGGGACGCTGCCACGATTGCGTCACGAGCGGCCCACCTCACAGTCGAATCCTGTGCAAACAGAAGCCATGAAAACGAGAAAAAAGGGGGCTTCGAGTTTAGACTTTCGCCAAAACCTAGGCGAACGTTCTTCATACCTCGGTTATTGCATTTAGGGCTATTTGTTTTTATTATTTCCCCTCCCCAGCAGGAGGCACAGACACGGAGACAGGGGACAGTATCTGCCGTTTTGACTCAGCTTTTGGATATGTGTCGGTGGGCTGGCGGCCGAAGTAGTCTGTGAAGCACCCGTGCCAGGATTTTGGTGCGTGCTGTCCCGAAACGGAATACCTGGTAGTCGCTACTGGGCACCTTGTATGTACATTGGTTGATTGCCAGCACTGCTCGCAGTGAATGGCTACGGTGCCATTTTGTTGAGAGTGTTCATGTATGTACTCGGTGTCGAGATATTCATCCAACGGCATCATGGGAATACGTAAAGACAACCGGCATGTTTGCCCGGGGGAAACCCTGTTCTACATGTACCGCTCTCGTCCCGTCACCATGACCACCTACCTATGAGCCCATCCCAGTTCGACCCTCCACACTACGAGGATCTTCAATACGCTAGCGTTTTGAAGAGCCTTGTAGCGTGGAGGCCCGAGCCGGGAGAGGGTCACAGATAGGCGATCATGGTTGCAGGACGTGCAGGGTACATGAAGACACGGAGTAGATATGTAGATAGAGCATAAACATCAAGCGAACTATCGTGCATGGCCCGAAGTCCCTATAGACTGTTCCCCGGGTAAACATGCCTGTTGTCTCTATGTATCTCCATGATGGCGTTACATAAATATATCGACACCGAGTACTTTAGTACTCTCAACAAGTGCCAAGTGCATGACAGGTTTCAATCAAATCGTCGTCGCCAATTGCTGGGAGAACAGGACAGCCGGCCCAGATTAGACATATACTACCGTATAGAAGTATATCGGCAAGAAAGGTTTCCATCAAACGTGGCAAGCAAGGATACATCTCGATGAGGTTGGCCGGAGGGGCCGCAAAGTTCATTTGGTTGAATGCACCGCACCTCGCTCAGGACCAGGGCTTCGAAGTTGTCCGCCCAGAAAGGAGGAGCGTACGCCCCGTAAAGCCAGTCGTAGGGACTCAGGTAGGTGGAGTTGACGTTCCACGAGTTGGTGGGCCCGAAGTTGTACGGTAAATCGTTCGAAGAATCCTGGTTTGTTGAAAGCAGAAGAACAGGCCCATTGCCACACGGTGGAAGGTTGAACACGAACAACGACCAAAATGCAAGTGCAACATCGATTGTTCCACGTGAGAGAAGGGAACGGCCTGGGTTTACGTTGGGCTTGCACCTATGTGCACCCGACACGTTGACAAAGAACGCTGATGCTTCCGAGAGCGCCCTGCAGAACCCATAGGCAGGACCACATGGACATGAGTGAGGCTACCCAAACATACGACGGACAGGGGCAGCTTTTCAGACCAAAGAAGACACGCCTAAGCCTTTTGCGGTGCGTTCTAGGGCTGGGTATTCGTAGCCACAATCCCCGGTATACTATGAGGAGCCTCCCGCTCGAACACCCTAATCCGTATCGCTTGGGCCGCACATACATCGCGGCGTATTTCACCAATGCGCTGCATCCTATAGACAACACAATCGAGAGGACAGCTCGAGAACACACAACGCGTCCCCATTCCACGTGGCACCACGATTGTCATGCGTTTATGTCAATGTGGCATGTCGCCGCCTGAAAAAGCGCCAGGGTGATAAGGAATGACCAAGGGTAGCAACAGCCATGTCCCGCGTCGTCAGTGGAGGCAGCAACGTGACGCCTAAGTCAACAACGATTTGTATAGTAATTGCAGAGGAGAGGCAACGAAGAGATAGCTTTACTTACCACGGCAGAACATGACGCTCGAGTCAACCTAGCGGGTCGACGGCTTTTCCGGTGATACGATTGAAGCACCGAATAATATTTTGCTGCTACGCCGGACTGAACGTTTCACGAGGTCACCAGCAGGCGCCTGACCACCCTCGCGCGTACTCTGCCTAATAACTTACTCGTTCGTGAAACTTCGTGTTCCAAACCACGATGGCGAGGACATATTTGTATATACTAAAGCCCAGACGCGGTTGCTTCCTCGATGCCCTAGCCACACGTGACAATGACTTGCTGGTGCTTGCATCACGCTTGCGCACTAGGTTTGGACTAACCAATGCGTTTCCGACCAAGGAACGGCTGTACCTATGACCACACGATCACCGATGCCTTTGTTTCTCGCTTTGGGCACCCGGCGCCGACGCCGGTTCTGGTCTGTGGCTAACTATCGTCGTTGGAACCCCTACCGCGGCTACAACCATGGCAGGTCTATTGTAAACCTGCCAGACGGGAGGTACGACAGCCATGTGCGTACACCACATTCAACGCCCTCATGCAGTATGCTGCAGTCTACGCTCAAGCTACTGAGAAAGTCCATATCGTCCGCCAACCACACCGAGACCACTGCTGTGGGGTACTCCCTCCCCGTCCCCCCCGTCCCAAGATCGCACCGCCACGATCAAGCACGATTGATGATCCCGAGTATTTTGCAGGCTGCACGAGGCAAGAACAAACGCCCGGCCTGCGTTGAGGTTACCGACGTTCTTACTCACTCACCAGTGTGTCCTCGAAGGGGACGTACTTGTCTCGGAGGTACTTGTGGATGGCATGGGACGGGTCACACTGCCAACAGAGAGAGCATTCGGCAGAGCGCGTTACATGTAAATACTTTCAACGGTGCACAAGGCTGCTCTCTACTGAGAATAACTTCAAGACAGAATATAATAGCCAGTCGGCAGATTGGGTCGCGGTGGAGACACGACAATATGTGGAAAGCCGTTGGTAGTCTATCAATCAAGCCCGCAAAACAGCGGTCGGACAGCGGAAGCTCGCTCACGTACATAAATTAACCTTTCTGCCTGCAATGAACCTACCATGCTTGCAGTACAGCGGCTAGAGCCCTGGGGAAGCAGCTCCAATACTGTTGTAGTCATAATTCACCTACTCGTTTAATAGGATTGTAAGGTGTTTTAAGTGACTGAGCCCGAGGCGTGTTCCTGTATGGATTATGCATGGTGTCACAGTAATCCCCAGAACTCGCACAGAGCATATGCGTGCGTCAAAACCCACAGCATGCAGGTGGCTGGCTTGCTGGCTCTGAGTGAACAAACACAATACAAATGGAAACCTGAATTTTCCCGTTCCGGTTTTTAAAACCTCCGTCCTTCCTTTACTATAACAAACCGTTTGGTACTATTTCGTCCGAGAATGCTAGAATAGAACCCGAGTATCGTGGCACTGAGGGATTTCTCCAGCGACCTCGGAGTAGGTGATGCCAACCAGAACCGATTGCAATGATGGGCGCAGGAAGACTGATAGATGTCAGGCACGTGTCTGCTGTAGTGCCAGTCGTCGGATTGATCGCTGAAAGTTTTTCCTTGTGCACGATGCTATCGTCGCCAGCGTCAAATATTTACCTCGTCAACGCAATTTCCTGTGCGGAAAGCGATGTCATGGTAGCAGCCGGTCTCTATGCCCAGCTCCGCCCAGGCGGCGATGACGATAGGGTGCAAGCCGGGCCACGCGCGGTAAGCCGCCACGTCGAGCCCCTTGGAGCCAATGGCAGTGTATTCTTCAGGCAGCTCGTCGCCCCTTACCGACCGCATCCTGCCGCCTGCGTTGGTGTCGTTAAATAATAATGATACAGACAAGCACAATACGCACATGAATCAAGTTAGTTTGGGCTCTGCTGCGAGGTGAGGCATACACGCAAAACAAACGGGCATATCGTTCAGCATGAACACGTTCAGGGATATCGATCCCCGAGAGAGTTTAATCAAAACTTCAGATGGTAGGATCTATATGCCATGGGTTTGATGCAGTATTGAACAAAATCATCATTTTTCATAGAAGGACAGCCTCAGATTCGCGAGAAAGTAGGAAGTTCGAGAGTCGTTAAGCGGAACTTTGGGTGTGGAATAACGCACCCCTGACTGCTTCTCGATCGAAACTTAAAATCTAGCTCGGGCCAACATTCTTGTTTCTTATGAAGTGTTGATTCAAAGCATCAGCCTCCGGGCCATCAAAATATGTTCCACTTCGTCCGCTATCATCCACACCCACCTTTAAATTTTGGGGAGCTATGTACCTGTATGTATTAATTTTCTGGGTGCCACCGGTGTATGTGCGCGCTTCGAGCGAAGCCAAGGGTCACCAAGATACGAGGCATGCATGTAACTACAACACCAACGTGGACATCGTTTCTCACGGAGCATCAAATTTACCCCGTGTTCTGTAGTTACCGGCGATAATTATCGGGAGCAAGAAACTTCAGGGCGGTTTATGAGAGTCCAAACAAATACCAGGTAGGAAATTGCAATGCGACGTTAGACTGTTTTGTCTTTTTTCGTGAGGCCACCACTACGCTCTGTCGTCTTCCCCTTTGTATTGGTTTGTTTGTTGACCGTTAACCCTATTATTATTATTATACTTGTATTCCCTTTCCCTTTCCCTTTCCCTTTCCCTTTCCCTTTCTCCCTCTTGTTTCCCCAGGGTTGTACCGTCGCGACGATGACCGAAGGAGCAACGTTGTCACCGCTGGTGGACTAGGAAGCAATATTCTTTCAACTTGCGCTCGGAACCCTTGCCGGTCCGATGCTGCCCCGACTCCTGTCTGTGGTCCTTTTTGTTTGATGTTTAGTTTTGTTCACGTGTTTTGTTTTGTTTTGTTTTGCTTGGTCTCTTCTTTGTAAAGTTTTTCTCGGGGCCTTCCTATTCTCTTTCGGTATCCGTTCTGCGTCATTCATGCTCGGAGCATGTTTTTCGTTATTTCTGTCACGGCCCCACACGTATATGACAAAAGGAAAAAAAAAACGTGAGCTGTGTGAGATCGAGGATTTCGCCGACGCTCAACTTTGCAAGCTGCGTGGGATACTTCGATCGCGCGTATTACGTGTTTTGAAAAACCTAACGGGGGATGTACAACTAGTCCTTATTGAGGGGAAGAAGATCTAATAGCCATGAAGTTCGTATAATGATATATAGCGGAAAAACAGATTCAGAGCCCTTTGGGCCAGAGGGGATATATATATAGCCCTGGTGCGCACATACTTTTTCCGCCGGAAGGAAGGGTGGGCTATAAATATCCGTTTTATACATTGACATATCATTGCTTGCACCGACGCGTGCTGCTATATGGACTCTGCAGTCCACTATCACTAGCACTATTTAGTTGATTCGTAGTCACTACCCTGAGTACACTACAGTGAGGATCTTAGGTTGGATACTGAAACAATGATGGTGGTCGAGGCTCTGTCTCTATGAGAAGACATGGCAGAGCCTCGACCATCATCATTGCTTGCACCGACGCGCGCTAGGATAGGGGTCTCGTTGTTTCACTCTATGTCCAAACACGTTCTGACTGACGTGCTCCTCGACGGAGGAATTTTGCCCGATCCCACTTGTGTGTTTTGCACCTATTAATAATATAATTCCGGCGTATATGTACAATTACGGGGGACCATAGTAAATAGGACCAAATCTTGTTAGCAAAAATTGGGAAATGTATAGGTTTTGGTGAGTAGGTTATTATATTGTGTCTACAGTAGGTCCTATTAACTATGGATCAAATATTGTTAGCGAATATTGTTAGCAAAAGTAGGGAAATATTTAGGTTTTGGTGTCTACAGTAGGTTCTATTGTGTATACATTAGGTCCTATTAACTACGCCCCCCGTAATACTTTGTTTATTAATATAGTAGGTAATGCGATTTTGTTCTCGGTTTGAACTTTCAAATTTTTGCAAAAGTTCGTTTTTTGTTTTTCGTTTGTTTTTGCGACGAGCACAGAGACTTCCTTTATTCGATGAGCCTCAGCAAAGTCAGGTGCTGCTGGGCAGCACCCTGGGCAGCACCCCGACCGTATGAAACAGCATGCATCCATCCTTCCTGTATCCGGCGGTACCGGGGAGCTCGGCCTGTCAAGCACCCACCAAACATATGCGGCGGCCTGTCAAGCACCAACCAAACATATGCGGCGGAGTCTACGGTTTTCTCCTGTTGATGATTCTTATTATTCTTATTATTCTTATTATTCTTATTATTCTTATTATTCTTATTATTCTTATTATTCTTATTATTCTTATTATTCT
>JAYJME010001786.1:0-15313 GCA_036873775.1 Costaria costata
CTGGCAATTAAAAAAAACGAAAAACAAAAACTGAGTTTTCGGGATCTCTACTGCTATTTTTTGCCCTTTGACCAATGCTCAGTTGTGTTTTACTTCTGCTTTTAGATCATATTTTCAGATAATATTTGCTCGTTTATTGTTCTTTACTTCTGCTTTTAGATCATATTTTCAGATCATATTTTCAGATAATATTTGCTCGTTAAGACGGGCCCCTAAGTCCGACTTTACAGGTACACAAAACACGTATCATAGCAGTATCGTGATTGCCGCGCATGTGGGCAAACATACTCACATCGATCAGTTTCTCGGGATTTTCAAGCGCAGCATGAGCGCCGTCCATTCCCTTGAAGGTGACGAAGCCATAGCCCTTCGATTTTTGCGTCATTTTGTCCATGACCACAGTCGCCTGAAGTCATCCGGCAGGTGCAAACGGGAGGGTGTATCATGCGTTACGTACTACCTGGTATTCTACATAATATTTTGTGCATAATTCGTAGCATGACCAACCAACTCGTGATTGCCGCACACGCCATGACTCATGGTGTTTATTTAGACTGGCTATACCCTCGGCCCGAGCAACCTGATATTCTTGCCGTAAAAAAAAGTGACGAAGTTCTGTGCAACGACTTGCAGTCTCGTGAGAACAGAATGCCGTCGCAACTCCGAAAATGGAACTGAGCAAGGTATAGTCCGCACAAGTATGTCACGTGGTGAGATGCGCATAATACCTCAGCAATCTCTCCGTACTGCTCGAAGACGGCGCGAAGGGATTGGTCGGTCGTCTCCCACGGCAGTCCACGGACGAAAATCTTTTTGTTCACCTGCAAACGTAGCGCGTCAATCGGCCCTTACATTATTATAGTGTCTACATTTGACAAACCACAGATGTGGTAAGCTGGGGAAAAATTGAAAAAGTATGTCTGCAGCCGCCGCATATGAGAGACCTTACTATCATACGCTAACTACAGCTGTTGAGTCCTTGGCTACATATTTGACGAAACTAGGTGTATAACCTACAACGCGACAGACGTCGCCCGCGATGTATTTAGACGTACAGCAGTCTTGGTTGGGGCAATCACGAACAAGGTGAATGGGCCAGCTTGCTTTACCGTGGACACGTCACCCAGACCCATCCATATGATACTCTTGTACCTGTACTGTAAATACTCTTGAAGCAGTAGGTCTAAACGTTTAGAATGGTGGGGACAGCAAAGCTTAACATGTGAGCGGTGACGACGAGCAGAAGAGCACTAAAAAACACTCGTAGGAATACAAAATGCCTCCCATTTTGTTGCGTTCAGCTGATGCTAGTCGTGCGGTGAAATGAATCAAACAATGGTCGAAGCGAGGACTGACTCAAAAGTGAGAGTGTTGCTGGTTGCTTGTAGACGCGCGTCACCCTTAGGAGCAGCGCAATATCTGTAATGTCCGTTGGGCGCGTGCCACAACGCCCTACTAAGATAAGCACGTAGGCATCAAATCAAGTAATTGGGTCCTGGCAGTACACAAGTGATGTCAACGAGCCAAGAAACCACTTAAATATTTGTACGAGTATGATATTTTTTACGTATATACATGTATCATATGAAGGAAAACGTCGTACGAGTTCGTACGGTAGAGCGTTGGCGTTTTGACACTGGTTCTCGTTTGTAGACTACGTAGACTACAACTGTAGTCGTAGGTATTGTGTTACACAGTTATGAACAGGAAGGGCGCCCAAAAACAGCAAGCAGACGTCAGCAGTATCAGGAACTGGTACATCCGACTCAAATAAGAATATACTTCATTCAGTACATAATGTACAGGTAGGTTGCTGCAACTCCTACTCGGACAAGCTGTTTCAGCGCAGGGCGAAAGTGCTCCAATCAAAAAAACACTTACATCATACATAGAGAGCTATGTATATCTCCAAAAAGCTTGGCAGCTGTGTGTGTGATTCACATTAAACCGTTTTATATTCTCGTCGACATCCAGCGCAACCATTAATATTAATAGTGTCCGTGCTGATTCTTCACCCTACGAGTATACTCGTCGAAGATAGTCAGTCTACTCTATAGGTAATAACTAATACGGGCACCGTACGTACCAGGTACGTACCTGGTGCTCGGATGATACTGGTATCGATTTGCTATATATACGCATGGTATATACTTCGTACGAGATGAAAAGGCTGAAAATCAGCAGACACGCAGACGCACACACCAAGCACAACAGAGCGGCAACCACACAGCAGCCCAGCCAACGGTCTAATAACCGTCCAGACCATGGTGAGCCACGCTGACAACATACGATGGCAAGTTAGTACTAACTGCCCGCTGCTATTAATAACAACAAACCTCAAACACGTGATCGTACCGGAATATCATTGCAGGCCCGGTGGATCTCGTCGAACGCACTCGGGTTCACAGACCCACTGAAGACGGGGAAGAAGTTGACCACCCAAAATAGCCGCCAAAATCCACAACAGAAAGGGGACCCCCCGACACGAATTGCACGCAACAAGCCGGTTGCAAATGCCATGTGCAAGAAGGGGAAGGAAGACAGGCCATGAATCCAGGCACGCCAGAAGTCCAGACCACGCCAGACATCAGATCAGAATCATGGCACGAGAGCGGGGGGAAACAGAAGTCACACCCAAAAAAGGAAGGGAGGAACACAGCAAAAATGCAAAATTGCTCAAAAACGGGGTCCCGAAAGACAAAGCGAACGACTCCAAAAATCGAGCCAAGGCATCAAGCAGCCTGAACCGGAGACAAAGGTAATGACTACGAGCCAACCAGCTTAACACAGCATATACGAGTCCTTCATTTTGCCAAGGTCGACGCGACAACCGCTGTCAACACTTCAAACTCGGAAACTGCCAAAGATTATTTTGATGTACTCGTACGTGTAGTAGATAAGAACTACCAATACAGGAGTACCTTGGTACCAGTATAAAGGAGTACTCTGTACCAGGTATCCAAGGTTACCCAACGTACATGTCTAGAAGTAGCTTGAGAAGCTGCTCGTTGTCGAGAGGCTTGAGCCACGTCTCGAGTTTCTCCTTGCGACTCTCCGCCGTGTTTTCCGCAAACGCAGAAGCAGTGCCATCCTCGTCCAGGCGGCGCTTCTTGCTAGGATCTTCGAAGTTCTCCGCCATAGTTATAGCTGCTGCTGCTACTGCTGCTGTCAACGAAGAGCGAAATGCGAAATGACGAATGGCCATGCGAGGTGTCGAGGGAAAAAAGAAAATCAAAACATTCGTCGCGCGCAAGAACGGGCGGAGGCGCGGAAGAACAGAGACGCGCGCGAGGATCTCGGATCCAGTGCGCTTAGCCCCATGGACACAACTCATCGGTGATAGAGGGGAAGGTAGCGGCATCACCATGATGCAAAGCGCGGGTACCGAAACATACGGCGGGGTGGATCACAACCGGGAGCTTGGTTCTCGGGGTCCGTCACGCCATACATATTGCACCTCTCTGCTCGAACACACAATTTTTGTGGAGCAGAGCAAGTAGGATGCTAGAATTTCATAAGGCAGAGGGGGAAAATATATAAAATGGACCCACGAAGCTAGGTAAGGTCATTGGCCTCCTTACCTTGGGCGGAAACGGCGATAGGAGCACTCTAACGGGATGTACTGACGGTAGGTGACACTTCAGGGGATAAACTCACTTGGACCCCTTCCTAATAAAGCCATACCAAAATATTGAAAACCATGTCGTACAATGATCACTTGCAGGATCCACTAGGATCCACGAAACTTCCGCAGCAACAGGATAATGGCTATGGCACTATGACTACCAATGATCACGTTCCACGCTTTCACGTTCATTGTTGATGTTGACGCGCACGGTGGTTGGCAAAATATCGGATGATATGTAAGACTACGACTGAAAAAACGCCTCCATGGTGCAAACTCTACCTGTGACGGTTTCAGAATCGAAGACAACTGAGATCTTGAGTGACGACGAACCACGACGATATCTCGAGGTTCTTTCGCGCCACGTCTATGAAGTCTAAGCTGTAAAGGTGGCTTGGTGCCAGCAACGAAACGCCTTTGGGCTACCTCACGCTGCCTTGTCTTTATATTTGGATACAAAGACGTTACGAGTTGTTTGTTGGCGCAGTGGGCACCAAATATTGGAAACTGAGACGGTTGTCGTCATTCGTTCTTGTTGCCTGATTACGCCGTGCCCGAGGAGCGCAGAACTTCGTGGGCGCCCCAGTGAGTGTGGTTGGGTGGTCTTAAACACATCCACCCACGTACATAAAGGTACTTCTTAGCCGGGACGGCCGGTGTTCGGCGGGGTCGTTATTTGTGCAACCTCTCCCGGTGTGGAGAGTGGTTGTGCACCAGTTCCTCCTCCATGATCGCCGTTGGAGATGGCATGCGGGTTGACTCTCGTGCGGCTGGTGCTGGCTTACTCCCGGGCTACTGTGTGGAAAGCCCGTCGATAACGAACATGTGCCCGTCAGCACTGTCTCCTGCGGCCACGGTTTGTAAAGATGTTGAAGGAGTGAGCGATGCTACAACGGACTTTAAGCTGAGTCAGTGTTTCGGCGACTGCTCACCAGCGGAGGAGGCGACACCAGGTGAGCACGGGGCCATGATGATGATTTCGCCGTATAAAACGAGTGAAAGGTTGTACTCGTACCGGTACAAGTATCGCAAAGTATCGTACATTATTACATTTTTGTCAAGTAGGTTCAAAGTGACTCTCGGCGGTGCATATTATACATTAAATGCAACATAATCCAGTTTCCCCCAAATTCGTTTTCCGTTGCGTCTCCAACTCCTCAGCGGATATTTTGTCGGCTGTTAGTTTTGACCAGTCCGGAGAATATTTCGCTACTGGCGACAGAGGAGGGAGGGTGGTCATATTCAAGAAGGGGGATGGGGGCAAGGCTAAGGTGGGTTTTACGACACTTGGTATTATATATATACACATCCGCGTTGCTGCAGTGGGTACCTCATAATGCGAGTGGTCTAGATATTATTACGGGGGACCATAGTTAATAGGACCTACTGTAGACACAGTAGGACCTACTGTAGACACAAAAACCTTTATATTTCCCTATTTTTGCTAAAAATATTTGGTCCATAGTTAATAGGACCTACTGTAGACACAATAGAACCTACTGTAGACACCAAAACCTAGATATTTTCCTATTTTTGCTAACAATATTTGGTCCTATTTACTACGGTCCCCCGTAATAGTAATGTGGTCTACTTGCGAAAATATGATGTTACCCTTTACATGCATATGATGCAGCTTTTAAGCAATCGGGCGCTGTTGCTGTACGTACAGAGCAATCTTATTGTGCAGCGGCGGTGGCAATGTAATCACCTGGTTACAAACCAAGTGTTTACGTTACTGCGAGCTGTGGGTGCTGCCGAGTTGGTCGATCCTCCATAGTGCACGCCGCGTCATACCTGGCACATCGATCGCGCTTGTTCTACATCCACCGCGAAGGACGTAGGAGCTCTAGACCGGTGACTTATCTGGATGCTATGCTATGATGATACGGATACCTGATACTGACAAGGTCGATTCGATCTCTATCCTTCTGCGCACAGAAATGATGTAATCTGTGTTGAGGGGCAAAGTCATACGTACGTCAAAGTTTGGTGCTTCGTTGCTGTTGATCAAGTACCAGGTACGACTGTTCATATTGAATACCCTGGTACCGTAGTATTAATGAATAATATTGACGCAGTTTAGTCCGTGTTGACGATAAGGGACAGAGATCTACTTGTAGGAAAACAAGCCAACCAATTGCGCTGGTGCAACGCGATCCTCGATTACACGTTAGATGCGACCTTCCATGCCGCGTTTTTGCATGAGAGCAGATATACCGTTTTAGACGGTTGCCTCCCTGGCATTGTTATCTCAGCAGCACTCAATAGCTTTCCTTGTGGACCCCGCACTCACTTGCTGCAGATGAACTCTTGCGGGAAGGTGCGACGGGGAGGGGACTACAAGTTCTTTGCCGAGTTCCAGTCACACGAAGCAGAGTTCGATTACCTCAAGAGTCTGGAGATAGAGGAGAAAATCAACGCAATAAAGTGGTGCCCACGAGTGAACAATGCGCTGTTCCTTCTCTCTACTAATGGTGAGTGTGCGGTTGGCTTTGATAGGTGCAAGTTGTACGATCTCCTGTAATCTGCATTATTGGCTGATTCTTGCCTCTGCGACGCTCGGAGAACAACAATCTGCAGCAACGCCTTCCAAGTGACGAAAAAACCACGAGCTGTAACTTTGTATCCGTGCGGGATGTCTACATGTATGCGCTCATCGTGCCCTACCTCGCAGATAAAACTATAAAGCTATGGAAGATTCGCGAGAAAAAGATGAAAAAGGTCACAAGAGCGGACTTTAGCGTAACCAAGGAAGGGACCAGGGAACACACCAAGGAGGGGCTGGCACTACCGCAGGTGTCGGTGGCCGGCACGGCGGTCGCTGCAAGCCTCCGGAGAGTCTTCGCAAATGCCCACGCATATCACGTCAACTCTGTAGACCCGAGCAGTGATGGAGAACACTTTATCTCCGCAGACGACCTTAGGATTAACCTTTGGAACCTGGAAATCACCGACCGGAGCTTCAGTGAGTGACACCCACACCGTACACAACAAAAAGTAAAAAAGGAAAATCCTGCGTATTCGCTGCCCTTATGGGATTCGGCGTAAGGGGGCCATGTACGGTGTGCAAGGGAACGCCATGTCTGCCTCGTTATCTCTAGAAAACGCGGCCGCGTGCAGTTTTTCCTGACATAGAAGGTGGGGCGTAGCTGGTCATCGCATGGTAGATTGTCGTGACAGGTAGGGAGGATGAAGTCGGTGTTGTGTTGAAGATTCCACGAGGTGTGTGGTCGGCCACCTGCTAACGAGGCTCGCATAGCATAAACAAGCAGGTGTTTTATCCTCCTTCAGATATTCTGGATATGAAGCCCAAGAGCATGGACGAGCTTACGGAGGTTATCACGGCGGCAACATTTCACCCGTCGCACTGCAGCGTGTTCTTGTACAGCAGCAGCCGAGGCTGTATCAAGATGGGGGATATGAGAGCATCCGCTCTTTGTGATCAACACGCGAAAGGTCAGCGCCAATTTCGAATATGAAGTCATGTGTTTCCCGTCGTCCGCCAATCCATCGCTGCAGAGGATTTTTTCCTGATAGCTTATGGTACGAGTGCACTGTACCTTTAACCGCTTTGCAGCGCTCGAAATCTGTGGAGATAATGACCACCTACAACGCTCGTGTCAGACATCGACAATGTGCAATGTTGCTCTAAGTTGGAGTTTGTCGACAGGAATTGTCCTCTCCGACGTGTCTCACGTGTGCCTTCTCTTGTGCTTGGACGCATTAACAGTGTTAGAGACGCCAGCCGATACCACTGCAAAATCATTCTTCTCGGAGATCGTGGCATCAATTTCGGACATTAAGACCACCCCCGACGGGCGATATATCGTGTCAAGAGACTACATGACTCTCAAATTGTGGGATGTAAATATGGAGGCGCGGCCGGTGAAGACTATCAACGTTCACGAACATCTGCGTCCTCAGGTCAGACTTGCTAAATATCGCTAAACATCGATGTGGTCTAATGGCTACATTACCTATTAGGGGGCCCTGCTATATAATTGCGTGTCGGTTGGTCACAGCAATCTTACGCAAGGATGAGTCGTGCAAAGACGAGTTCCATAGACTAAGCCTTACAAACGATTATTTGTGCGTTTACACGTATTTTTGCGACAAAATCTTAGGTAAGAAGCGTGAGCGCTTTTGCAACACGTAGCTGGATGTGGTGTGCTCCGGCCTAGTCAGGGTTGACCACATTGCTACCGCATCTGTATATTATTGGTATGAATAATCGTTGACTCGGAGTGTGAGTTTGTGATTTTTTGCTGGTATGACGCAACGCTTAGGTGCTGTGCAAATAATGGTGATAGTCCGGGTGCATCTTCGATCCCGCTGTCTTGAAGTTGACATTAAATTTGCAATACAGTACGAAAACGACTGGTGCATGCGCAACCCTCGGAAATTGGTAGTTTGTGTATTGCTGCACGATATTGGCCGTGCTGCTCGATTGCATTTCGACCTATGGCCTCCTTAGCTGGCGCAACCGATCGAACATCGTTGTTTCTCGCACTTGATTCACTTCCTTGGACCCACCCATGAATTTTGAAGTTGCAAGTTTTATTCGTATAATGACAAAACCCGCGCCAGAGCAGACCTGTTAAAATTTGACGCTCACCGCCGGAACATTCGACGATGCGTGTCACTGAATGTCCCGGCGCCATCGGCTTGTCCTCGCAGCTGTGCCACCTATACGAGAACGATTGTATTTTCGACAAGTTCGAGTGTGCTGTGAGTGGGGACGCCACCAACGTGCTCACGGGCTCCTACGGCAACAGTTGTCATTTGTACGAGGTGAGATAAATGCCAACATGAAACGCGGACGCTATTAAGAATACGATGGCGTTGTCTGTATTGTAATGAAATTATTTCGCTGGTGGCTGTACGCTTTACACACGCGGCATCCTTCGCTTCCGAGGGGTGTAACTATGGTAATATGGTCAACTTACTCACCTACGTAGGCACTAAATCCGCCTGTGAGCTACAAGAAAAGTGAATCATTCCCTTTTACGCGAATGGCGTTTTGGTTCTACTGTAATAAGAAGCTTTCAAAGCATCACATTCCATGCCCATTTTTTGCATGATCAAAGACAGAGACACGACTGCTTTCATGGGTGTGCATTACGACTATTACGATTACTAATACAGTAGTTGTGATGATGACGTCGTTTTAGATCTTCAAAACTATGCCGCTTTCAGTATCCCCCGCAACGAACCCGCTCTAGAAGCGCGGACGAGTCCGTGACAAGTCTCGACTGGATCTCTGTATCTGAAGAGGATATACCTGGTATGCGATACATGACAATATATGCCTACGAACAATTTGTATACATTCCGAAAAGCCCAACGAGCCTCAAGTCTTGGCCAAGGGGCATTCAGACACGACGCCATCAAAATTCTAGAATACCTAGTACGTGATTTTCGGAGGGGGGGGGGTGCATTCGTCAAGTTATGACTGCGCACAGCACCAACGCATTCTTGAATTTCATGAAATTTTGGTGCTTTGCCTTGGACATTTTTTGGGCGCATAAACTGATTCAGAAGTATGCAGGTTTGTTGCACCGCACGAAACATCCGAGAATTCGGTTGGAAGCACCCCGAGATCATGCTCTTGTTTCGACTGCACTCGCTTTGTAAGATAGACGTGGGTATACAATTCAACGGATCGCCACTTTGTACCTGGTACTTGCTTTGAGTACGCTGTCACCTTGTCTTGCCCTACGCACGGCGGTATACCGTACCAGTATACGACAGCAGTGTATATATAATATCACGCCCCCCTCAGATGAATTTCAAAACCGATTTCCTCTTAAACTAGCAGGGCGACACAAACACAACGAAAATTGCGGCTTTCGGAATCTCTCGTCGAGATATTCTGTCTGCATAGACGCGTCGCCCGGCGTTTACACTCTACCGGCCGTTGATAAAATTGGCCTTGAGATCTGTCTAGGGGGGGCGAGGTTATACACTGAAATACTGTCAT
Source organism: Costaria costata (assembly GCA_036873775.1). NCBI lineage: Eukaryota > Phaeophyceae > Laminariales > Agaraceae > Costaria > Costaria costata. Next base: position 9,606 of record JAYJME010001786.1, read on the forward strand.
ACCATTGGTATGCGGTATTGTTATTATTGTTATATATTGTTGCTTCACACATCAAATGACATGACCCTCCACGTGGGCACTCGAATCAACAGACTTTTGACACAAACAAATACCAGTATCATGGTACCTCGCACTTCGCTCAACTGGCGATGTTGCCCGACAATCCATTGGCGTTCGTATATTCTGTGTTATTGACCAGGTTTCTAAGGACACATTGAATAGAGCCAGCGGGAAGATAGCGAAGCCACGGTTAGCTAAGGAAAACGGCTTGGTGAGAGAGGCGACCGGGGAGTTGGACTTCAAGAAGAAGATTCTTCACATGTCCTGGCATCCGCAGGACGACATCATTGCCGTCGCAGGCAACGACAAGCTGTATTTTTACACAGCACAGCGGTAGCGCATTTGGTCGTTTGTACGACGTATTATACCTGGTTGATTTGTTGGAATAATTTTGTAAACAATACAAGGCGTGACAGTATAGAAGTGGGCAAGAGCGTGTGAGGTGCCGTGCCACTTTTCGGACGTGCACGGATAAAATCGCGCCAACTGTGCAAGATGATGCAAGACTACAGTTAAAATAGATTGGATAACAAGAGATTCCTGACTCTGCGCACTTAATCGTGCACATCACGTCTTTTGTTGCGTTGTCTATTGAAAGGCGCGCACCCACGAAGGTTCACAAGTTGTCACCAACCTGTCTCCGTACGAATAACAATTCGGTTCAGCGATGCCTATCAGATAATTTTGTTCGCTTTGTTTCCTGCTCCTCGAGGGTTCCTGTCTTTCCAATCGTCCCATTCGCGGTCCTGATGAGCCGCTTGTTCGACAAGACCCTCGTCGTCCTCATCGCCGTCCATTTCAAGCTGGTCGTATCTTCGGCGTATCGCAGATGGGCCGCTCTCCTTATCCTGCAAAGGCATTCACCAAGTCAGCAACACACAATGTCGTAAAGGGCCGCATGGTCTTATCGAAGGATGGCCTGGTAGTATAATTTATGTTGGGGCAACCAAACTGTCGCCCTCTGCGTTTATGCATGCTGCGCCAACTTTTGACGATAGATTGCAAATGCAGAAACTATTGTAGATAAACTGGAGGAGCGAGTCGCCCATGCCAAAGAACGACCTCAACACGCAATCGTGTAAGCCTCATCTATAGCAAAAAACTTATGGCATAATGTCCTGCGAGCCTACCGTCGACGTCTGAACTCCAGAGGTCTGATGCGCATGTACAACATCAACGAAGCGTGCAGCGGAGACCTCGCCAGGTACATGTGTAATTGCCTCAGCCAAGGCTGCCCAAGAATAATGCAATAATATAATGCAATAATGTGACTTGACGTCCAGTGGAGGAGCTGACGAGTGCTCAGCAGCAACACGCACTACTACCGGCATTCGCTCGTCGACATAAAACAAACTGGTACCAGGTACCAATAAAACTATCAGGTACCGTAGTGCCTATTTTACATACACGTACCAGTACGAATTAAGACGGGGATCACCAAGGGTAAAACATGCAGGTAAGTCTATTCCCGGGTAATGATGTCAAATTTTGGTATAATAAAAGCACGACATGAAGCAACGAGAGAATCGCTACCGCCGAGAAGCCGCTGCCTCATTTTGGCCGGCCGAAAGTCGAACCTCATGACCAATCTTAGTATCACCTGTTGCTGATTGCGCATACGCTCCAGCTCGAACTCTCCAAACTCTTCAACTGTAACAGTTGGGAGCGCAACAGTCGGCTTGAAGACGTTAGCAAGAACATCCTCTTTCCGTATCTGCAAATTTCCTCCGACGCGCGAAATGTGCGTGACCTGCAAGGAAAAAATGGGGACTCGCTGTTCAACACACATGCCATGGGCAGAGAGGCAAGTGTCCTTCCACACTCGCGCGGAAATAGAACACCGATCTCGATGAACCAGGTATATCACACTCCTCTCCTCCGGCCGGAAAGGGTACGTGATGCTGGGGGAAAAAAAAAAAAACTAAGCAACCCTTGACCTGTAACATTTCTCCCAATTTTCAAGTATTAGGGAGGGGAAAGTCGATGAAGAAACAAGCGTGATTTTTTGTGAGTGTGAGTTGTGCGTACACCACTAGCAGAGAAAGCGTCCCAAACCCTGGAACAGTGTGTTTAGACCAAACCTCCAAATCGCTGCCCAATTCAGTAACTCACTACATTTGTTGAGCCTTAAATTAGCTACTCGTACTAAGCACACACGAGTTATACGTAGGAACGCGAACGCTGCTGTAGCATGGTTCAATAGCCCGCCATATTGGCACGACGCATCAGGGCCAGGTTGGGTTCACGCTGCAGAGGTCTCCTGGTACTCCTCGATTAACCATGTTGCGGTCTCCTGATATAAAGTGCAGCGGGGCGAATACAAGGTGGCCTTCGCGACAGCGCGGTTAGCTGTACCCAAGTTAACTAAAACAAAAACAAAAAAACAGTACGAGTAGGAGCAGAACTCCCAACAAGCACAGTCGTACACTCCGCGGTGTTTCCCTCTTGCCTCTTGCCAACAAGTACAGTCGTAATCTCCGCGGTAAGTTCCTTTTGCCGTGGTACGCGGTGGTGGACTTACCTCCAAGCCAGCTTTGTGGTTTACTTCAGTAGCACCCCGACGTGCACCATCGCCTCCTTCTGTGGCGCCTTGCTCCTTGACTTTCAGCAGGTGCTCAAGCATCTCGGTTTCCTGAGCAGCGAGACACAGAAAAGGTACGAGTACCAGTGTCGGGTTTCCGCGGTGCGACATATCGGCACGACTACTATTGTAAATGCATTCAATATACAACGATCGCCCGGAAAGGCAGCCGAAACGGATCAACGAATACTGCCGTATCCGATAAATATGCGGAATATTGGAGATGAAGAAACGGTACATTGCTTTTCAGGTGACGAAACAAAACAAACAGTAGATGGCAGGATGCGCTTTCTCGCCGCACTCTACATACAACAATCGCACAACAGCCGCGGCGAGATCAAATACCACCTGGTATCATAGTAACAAGTGTACCTTGCTCATGCCGTACACCTCATCCAGGGCATTCGTAGCCAAGCTAGCCAGCAACAAGAGTGATCTTTCCCGCTTCATACCGTCACCCTCACTCTCGTCCTCACAGTCCTGTGGCAGCGAGAGAAGTGAGCGAGTACTGTATCATAAGCCGTGAATACATGCTGTCCACATGATCGAAGAAGAAATATCGCATGTGCAGCATGGCCAACAAAACTCTGCAGCCCCAGTTGCATCGGCCACACCAACAAAAACAGGACCGCGAAAGTAACAGCAAAACCGCAAAATGTAGCAAAAGCAACTACTATAACTAAATTCGCGTCATGAGTGAATGGCTTCCCACCACAAGGGAGCGAGCGGTCTGGGGCCGCAAAGTAGCGGTATACAATCACTCGGACAATCAACAGCTCACAAAACTAAAAGCCTGGTATATCACCGCGTCCAGCAGAAAACTCAAGGCAACAAAAAACGAAGGAGAGCAAGCGCGAAAATGAGTATTACATACTGGTACAGCAGAGTACGTGCAATTTTTTATCTGATTCGCAAAACTCACGTTTCCCTCCATCCTTTTGAGCTCCTCTTCTATTTCTTTCATCTTCTCCTTGATTCTCTTTTGCCTCCTGCAGTAAAGAAAGCAAAGGAAGCGAGAGCACAAAAAGGACACTCGATGACAACGGCAAGTACAAACAAACTCCGACCCGATACGATACGAAGCCAGCAGAGGGATCAGGACTGGTTGAGGGAAGGTGCTCTGTGCGTCGGCTACGTACGTCCATACATCAATACTAACCAAACTAAGCACTCGCTAAATGGTTGAAAACTTACCTGAACCTCTCGATCTTCTGGTCTCGGCTTACTGCTTGCAGTTGGCCGCGTGTTCCACGTTCTCCATCCTTGAGCATCAATTGCCATGCATGGCGGTCCGCCTCTTGGAACAGTCCAAGTCGCTCGCAAGTATCGAGGTACTTGAATAGTAACGCTTCCGCCTGTATCAACACCTTGAGCCGAGTCTGCGTAGGGAATCGCGCGTGGGGCGTATCTTATAAGTTACTATTGCGTCAATAAACGGACACGCCGAATCATTTTGGGGGTCGATACTGGCCGTACTGGGTAGGAACTACGAGGTAGATCAGGTATGATGTATGGAATACACCTGGCACGTACCAAGTACCAGATATAAATACAGTATTAATAGTAACACGTACGTATAAACTTGTACGAAGTAAAATTAAAAGTCGGAAGTCGGTACGAGTACTCGCAGTACTACTACAATATTAATAAATAGCGACAAGTGCAGTATAATATTAATGGTATGTCTAACGTCTACTGCTGCTACTCTGCTACCTACCAGTACCAGTTACCTATCATATTGTACGAGCATAATATACCAGTACGTCACTCACTTCCGGTTTGGTGAAGGGGAGTTTGACCATCAACGAACCCTGATAGAAGTCAGTTGCCAAGAGGGGCAACATCTGTGTCGCAATTTCTTCGACGTCTTCATTCGTCGAGAACACCTGCCAAAATCGTATACCGGACCAAGTACAACAGCAATCAATGCAGGACACCTATGATATTAAGCAGCAGGAACGCTGGCTGAAGCAGGATTTCTTAGATGGGGAAGAGTGCATTCTGCACAAACTTCAAAATAACATAATAACGGCTTCTGAACTTAGCTGTCCTGTAACGCGAGATTAAATCATGTCAGTGAATGTCATAACTTACTTCGTTGACCATTGGCTATTAACAGCATGCCAAGCGGTTGGGGAACGGAGGTCAAAGGAACGAGAAATGACACAAAAAAGAACGAGGTGCTGCTGTACAGCATTACAGCACTATTAATACTATTATACGAAGTATACATGGTACCAGATACCGAGCTGGGCCAGTCAAAACTCAGAAAAACAACCCGAAGGTCGTATCTCGTGAACCACTTCGAAATAGTATTTTAAATTTGGAGGCACTGACCATGACACACCACTGCATGTGCGATATACATTAGAACTTTAGAGATGCTAATAATTCGACTCGATCTCGACGAGATATCGGTGAAAACTCAAAAACAACAACTTTTTAACACTAAATTCGTAATAAAATCGTCGTTCCCGATCAAGGCGAAATTTGGTGGAGACATAGCTGAAGACCTATGGAGAAGACAGATATTTGTTTCGTTGTCCAATTCGCCACCCATCAAGAGATATGGCCAAAACACGATTTCCATACATGAGCGAAGTAATACGAGAAATGTTGGTTTTTCTGCGATGTCCCGCTCAATTTTGCAAGTTTGGATCTGAATTTTAACCTCATATTTGAACCGCATGTGCGACCAAACTCAAAGCCTGCCCTTTTTGTTTTTTGTTTTTTCAGACAAGTTAAGGCCGCTTTTGTACTCTTTCGGATCGTTGTATCGGGCATATCCCTCGAACAAAAAAACAAAAGAAGGGCAGGCTTTCAATCTGTTGGTTGGTGCATGATCAACACCGTATAAAAAAATCACATCCAAATAGGTAATATTGAGCGGGGCATGACCAATATACCGCTCTGGCCACACCCCTTGGCTGGCCCAACTCGTAGGTGCACACAACAAGCTGTTATTCATCCCTTGGCATTACTTTAATTTCCCCCTGCGTATCATCCGTAAACTCAACCTGTCGAACTCGTGCCCTGACCTACCCGAAGCATGGGGGCCGGCGACTGC